>BMAU01019670.1:0-110000 GCA_019973935.1 Trichonephila clavipes
TGAGATTGTTTATAACAAATGAACAGAGCGTCTAGAAGTGTATATATATATCTCGATACAAAACATTACAGTGGTGCCAACGCCTTGAAACTCATATACCGCATAAAAAATGCACAAAAATTGAGCAAATTAAAATTTCATAAAAATAAAATCGCATAAAAATGGATCGCACAAAAACAGGTTTTAATGTACCTATTCAATTAATAGCTTAAATAGAAATTTAATTTGATTTTTTTACTATAAGCATCACACTCTAAAGCAAAGTAAGGGTTATTGGTCCCGGTTGATTGATTGAATATTAACGTCGCACTGTTCAGCTACACGAGGGCTTTTGGCGACGGACCACGTAATTTTGAACCATGGTCAAGTGACGTGGACGACACCTGAGCTGACACCCCCCTCTCCTAACTACCACACCACACCAACGGGAGGACGTTTCAGCTCTCGACAGATTTAACGTGCATCGCTGCCCTACACGGCGGGTCTTTAGTGGTACAGGGTTCGAACCCATGACAAAGCAAGACACGGTCCGATACCTATACCACTCGGCTACCGCGGCCACGTTATTGGTCCCGGACCTCATAATTTGGACCAGGATCGAATGACTCCTCTACACGGCGGGTCTTCAGTGGTACCGGGACTTGAATTCATGACCCGACAACGCCAACCATAAGTTTGCAACCTTAATTACTGAACCACTGCAACCATTTAAAAGAAGGGGGTTAGGTAGTTTGTTTTTACTATGATTATAATTCTGAGCTAATTAATGTTTTCTAGATTACGCAGTTCTGTAAATTATTTAAGGAAAGTAATGATGCATTGATGTAGGGCTACAGCACGCTATCTGGAATAAAATAAATATTTTGTATTTTTGAAACAGGGTTTATTTTTAAACAAAAAAAAATACTTTTAAAAATATATTAAGTGAATAAAATGCAAATTTAACTGTAGGCATTTTTTTTTTCTTGGAGAAAAACTCCTATTTCCATGGATAGAGATTTTAAAATCTGTTTAAGAAAATAGCAAGACTTTTTTCCCTGTCATAGTAAGGTGTTTATTATAAATAAGGTATTTTTGATACTCAAGGGGTAAGTTTTAAAGTTTGCTCCTAAAATATTCTTTCTGTATTATGTCTTTAGATATATGAATGATCACACGGATGTAATTACATTTAATTGTAGCAGATCTACATAGTACTGTGGCGGTGTGATATCTATATGAACTTGTACCAACATCCCGCGAGGACGATCGTTTTGGCGTGATGGTTAGCGTTTGCTTCATTCGTACGTTCGAACGGAAGGTACTCAGATCGAATCTTCCCTCCGACATTGGTGACCTGGCCGTGATATAAAAAAAATCCATCGCAAAAAGCAACCAAGCCGTCAAACATTGACGCAAATAAGCCGTTACTTTCAAAGCCGTCTAACACAAATGACGCATCGCCGTCACGCACGATGACGCAACCCACAAAGTGACGCAACTGCTTACATGCTCGCCACAAATATGGTATCGTTCGTTCGCCTATTCGCCGAAACACTGGCAGGGGGTATGTGGCGGTGTGATTTGAATTGTACCAACATCCCGCGAGACGATCGTTTTGGCGTGATCTTCATTCGTACGTTCGAACGGAAGGTACTCAGATCGAACGATAGTACCTAGCAAGTTTCCGTACTAAGTGTTCATAAATTTAATTAAAAAAATATCTTAAATCATGTACCATAATTAAGTACTTTAGTTATATATGGATTAAATGTGTGGAACAAAACGAAACTTTTTTCGAAATTTTACATGAATATCCGAAAATTACGAATTTTTATACGAATTTTGTACGTCGCACACATATTTGGTTTCTTGTACAACTAAGCCTTTTACGACTCTTATTGTACCTGTTCATGAAATGTAGAAAGAACTTTCTATCTTTAGAATGTTCTATATATATATATATATATATATTATTATATTTCACCAATCCTAAGCTATTTACGTCTAAAAATTTATGTATTTAAAATTCTTTTTTTAAACATGCTTAATAATATACAGTCAAACCCCGATTTAACGAATTTCGCGATTTTACGAATTTCTTTTTCTCCGATTAAAATAGGGATAAAAACCTGTATTTGACGAATAATAAACCCTGAACTAATTATTTTGACAGCTAAATAATTTTTTTAATTAGTGGGTGTTAGAAAAAAATGGATTTTTTTTTCAAATATCTTTTTTTGCCAAGAACAGAAAAAGGATTTTTCTTGTAAGTAGCAAATTTTGGCGGGAAAGGGTGAAAAGATCATTATTAAACTTTACAGATGCTGATGAGTCGCGAGTGCAACCTATAACGTGACATTTGAATAGGACATGAAACTCATTTCTTGTCTTATCCCACTCCACAACGCAAAGGATATTTTAAGATTTTAACGAGTATGTTACAGTTGACGGATCTGTGCAACTGAAATTCGGGAAATCGTTGATTGGTCGAAGTCAATGAATAAGGATTCTGATGCAGAAATTGATAATGAAATTCTTTTTAAAACTGTTACATTTTCTAATGCTTTACATTGTTTGGAAACTATGAAAACATACCTCATGCAGCAGAATGTAAATAACGCATTTTTTCCCCCTTCATAAAGTCGAAAAAAGATCTCTTTCGAGAGTCAGGAATCAAAAAGATTGTCAAACATCTATTAGTCAGTATTTTAAAATTTCCAATAAACTGTGGTGTGTACCAATTCACACTAATAGTAATTTTAGCTGCTGAATAAAAAGCGTGTAGTTTTTAAGTGTGGATATTTTTTGTATAACTGCAAATATTAGAATTTCCAAAAGGTAAGCGCAAAAATCTGTACTTTGTTTAGACCCCAATTTAATGAACAAAATGTTCGGCCCCAATGAATTCGTTAAATCGAGATCCAACTGTATATGCGTAAGATAACGATTTTCTAATATATTCATTAATTTATTTCATAAATATAATATACCGTAAAATCTGGCGTATAACGCGTACCCCTTTTTTACGAAGAAGCCTAAAATATATTTCAGCAATGCTCTTATATTTTGAAGTAATTTATTCGAGGTATTATCCCAGGCTTTTGAAAAAATAGTGTTTTTCTAGATCTACAATCCTTTAAGTTCTTAAGGAATGTCATTTCATTTAAATAAACAGTATTTTGATATATGCAGAAGTCTAATTTTTTTCTATGCTCATCTTTTTATTTATTTTATTTTTAAAGCTCTCATTTTTATACCCGGCATATAACACGCATCCGTAAATTTAGATATATTTTTTGCGTTCGAAGTGCGCGTTATACGCCGGTTTTACGGTACTTGGCGATCCCTTTCATTCTATCAAATTTCATCCAATTGCACAATAACACTCTCCAACTTTCCAGCATTTTATTAGTAAACCATGGAAGGAAGCGTTTAATACAGACAAACATAAATTACAACTTATTAATATCTACCAAACTTCTAAGTTCAAATCATATCAACCCAACAGATAATAAAATACTGAATTGAATGAAAATTAATTTATATAACTCAGAATTCTTCCGAAAATATGATCATTCAGGAAAAGATAGTTATTATTAAAAATGAATATCCTGATTTATTTATTAAATGAAAAAGCTGCAGAAATTGAACAATATTTATTAAGGTATCTGTGACTACCCTAAAATTGTGAATTTTGCAAAAATTAACATTTTTTTTGTGATTTTATTTTATAAGACATCTTACTAGCTCTGTAAAAATACAATGTTTATCATTTTCCGTTTAATAGAACAAAAACTACAAGTATTTTAGTAACAGCAGACACCACATTACTTAAAGCAAGATGTCATACTTTACAATGTGTTTTACTCAAAATGTGTGTGAGTTTTTTTTTTTAAATGCTTAAACGGGGATAGCGATTGCTCAAAAAGTTTTGAAAACAATTAACTGTCATTTTTTTTAATGTTCTGTATAATAGTAGAAGTGTTTTAACCTCCAGATTTATCAATCACTGTTTTATTACAAAATTTACAGTCCCTTATGTGAATATAAAAACACTATATTTTTTTTAAAAGAAATTTCATATAACTTATAAAGTGCTCTAGTTTTTGTAAAAAATTAAATATTTCTTATCCTGAAGGTCATTTTGAAAATGAACAACATAGCAATACATCAGCATTGAAAATTCGTTCATAAACTATTAATACAGAATGAGCCCCGTTTATGTTATTTTTTGTACACTTTTACCTATTTTTTCCCATTTTAGTAATGGTTTATTTTTCTCTTCTTAATTTTAGCATATGTTTATTAAAATGTATCAAACAAATCTAAAAACCACAAATAAATCCCCATATATCTCCATTTTTTTTAAAAAAAAGTTGTCACACGTAGTCGGATTCCTTAAATAGAGCAAATTTAATTGAATTGAATTGTTATACCCTGGTCGATTTGTTGTTATCAACACGACAAGTATAGATTGGTAGAAGGCAGTAGGGTTCTTTTAGGCATGACCAAGCAATCATATATATACTAAATCCTCGCGTAACATCTCTTTTGTTGGTGTTTTCTTGTTGATGAGAGGTTAACGTTCTCAGAACTTTATTGAAAAACAGAGTCCCGCCTAACTAACTTCCCGTCTTTCTGACCCCCCGGGTTCGGTAACTTTGAGCTTGTTTATGCCTTGTTCTTTCCAATTTACCCTACGGGGAGCATTTCCTGCGGTCAAATTTACGTTCAGGAACATAAATTCATCCCTCCCACTTTCAACTTATCCAGCGTCCGGTGGGCGTTCCTACAACCACGAACTGACCCCTCCATGAATCTTTCTGATTGCCTTTCTCCGGCTACTGGTTTCTGATGGTTTGTTGTGAAAGAAAAGAAAAACTGGAAAGGAAAGCCTTTGAAACATTTTTGGCAAGTATAGAAGTAGCCCCCTATTTAATTTGTGTGTTTAAATTTTAAAGGAATATCGCACCCTTTTGTTCGGATATTTTTTTCCATCAAAAAAAAAATTAATTCAACAGCACAAAATGGCGCACTGTAACATTTAAAGCTCAAAGAAACCCTGAGGAATTTTAGTATAATCCGTGTAGTTAGAGCCAAAATTAACGGCAGGATAGAATTTTTTTGTCACTACAAAGAACAAGATATAATATATATATTTAAACTAAGTCAATTCCTACTTAGGTCAACCGAAAAAAATTTGTTTTAGTTACTTTTTATTAAATGGTTAAAATTAATATAAATACTACATACATATGACAGAATCACAATACTAAGTAACACAATAGAAAACGATTTTCCTTGTAATTTTCCATTTTCCTTTCTATATAGGGTGTCGGATTACTTTTTGTTACTATTTATTCATAATTTTTTTTAATTATTCTAATAAAGTAGTATAGTAAAAAAAGAAGTCACATTCTCAGAAATTAGGCCATCCCAGGTGGAATTCGAACCCTCGACATTTGAATTAGAAATCCAACGCGGTATCCATTGCACCGCATGGATATAACGAACAATTTTCCTTTTTTATATATGCTGTTGGACTACTATCTTTGTTTGTAATTATTTCATCATTTTTAATTTAATTAATGAATTAATACTTGAAAAAAAACAGTATAACATCTCAAGTGTCATCCAATACAAGTTTTAAAAAAATTATTTAAACTTGAATGGATGAATAGAAAGTTTACATTAACGATTGAAAATTTGAACAATATATATATATATATATATATATATATATATATATATATATATATATATATATATATATATATATAGGGAGAGAGTGATCTAATACTAGCAATTGAAAAATGGGACAAATTCATCATTAGGTAGCATACTCGTATTTGTACTAACGAAGTTTCTAATGTGTATATTGACAATGTTGAATACCTTCCCTTCTTGTTTGTGGTCTATTTATTTACTTTAACATTCATAGGCAAAACGTTGTATTCTGATAGATAGAGTAGAATTTTGTTGTTATAGCAATAGTTGAAAACTCATCCCTGTGAAACTTTATCACGATAACCGTAACGAGTCACTTTTATATATATATAACTTTAAACCTTTTAAGACTGTATTTGTGAGTTTCTGCTCCAAACTCAGGACATGTTTTGATATAAGTAACAAATTTTAATCCTAATTTTCAAAAGTTAATGGAAAAAACTAGCATGAATTTATTATAATTACACCTATATAACCTCGAAACACTTAATGAATAGCCAGAGAGTCCCCCCTTTTCTAGTTTATGAACACATTCAAACTTTGAGGGAAATTAGACGAACTGTGGTATGTATTTTTTCTTGGGGAAAAAGAAGTGTGTGTGCTTATGATCGCACAATACGAGTGAAATTCTGGTTTGCAAATCCTGGATTATTGAAATGATAAATAGATGGGTTAAATGTTTCCCAATATAAGTTTTTATAATTGTTGCAGTAATACCAATGACAGCAGCAACTTCCAAGAAATGCAACAGTACTTTAAAAAAGTATGTGTGCTTATGACCACACGATAGTAGTGATAACTTCAAATTTTGTAATGTTATTTCGGGGATAAGTTCGGTGAATAAAAAACAATGGGATATCGGTATTGTGTCCTATAAAATTATTTATTCATATGTCTGTACTCATAAAGTAATTTTTTGTGCGAAATATGCAATCATATTTGTGAATTAATTGTATTCTAAGAAGGAAACAATAGGTTTATGGTAACTGAAATAGGTTATAAATACAATAGATTCAAAATTTTATTCAAAAATCTGTAAAAAACGCCGTCAATCGTTGCTCCATACTTCCTCGTGCTTTCATTTGGATCATTTGACGTAATCAAATTGAATTTTGATTTTAAAAAATCAACTAAAGGTTTTGATTTGTCTTTTGAAAAATCTACTTTAAAATTCCCACTTTAAATCATAGGTAATTTGTTCAGAATACCCGATCCGGCTTTGTGAATTTTGGTTGTAATTTAACAATATTCAATTTTATCCATGAATTAATTTAAGCAAAGGGATAGTAACGCCTTTAGTTGATTGGGAAGAGATGAATCTAGGTCAAAACCTTTAAAAAGGGATTCAATAAGAAGACTTATATCACATAATCTCTAGCTTATCCCTTTATGTGTGTGTGTGTACCGACTGTACTTATAAGTAACACTCATTTTAAAATTACATAGAGTAACCATTTTTATGAATATTCTGATAATACGCAAGAATATTCTTTGAAATCCACTTTTCCAAGAGATATGGCAACACGGGTTCTATGATGAGTATTTTAGTGGGAAGATGAATAGTTTTATAGCAGAAATTGCGTTTTCAGCAGACGGAGATTTCAGCGGATTGCGAAGATTAACATTTTTGTCCCAAAAATTTGTTAATGTCAAAATTTTAGTGTCTTATTTTTTTCGTATGTTAATGAAGACCTTAGAAAACGAGTACACTATTTATTTTAAGTGAACATGGTATATAATTAATTTTGCAATTGAATATGTTTAATTAATTAGCTCTAACGGATTAAATTTCTCAAGGTTGAGTATTTTGCTTATATATATTTCTTAATTTTCAATGTAGGGATCCAAAAAAGAAATATTGTATGAAAAAAAACTGCAGTAAATCATCATGTGGTACATATAGGGTTATGCTAGCTCTTTTGTCATTGTATGGCAGTTTTGTACAAGCATATCCAGTGTTGCTGCAACGTAACTCTTCTTAATTATATTTTGCCTTCTTGTATTTAAATCATTTAATGTAACTTTTCTTAATACCTGTATACTTAATCTTGTTATTTTAAATTTATAATTGTTTTAATTTTCTTTTTAGATTCGAAGTATATATAAGTAATGTGATTAATAGAACTATCTGTTCATTGCTATTCTGATTCGCTTACAGAAATAGATTTTTACTCATAAAATTCACTGCAATATTGCTAATGATAATTATACCATTTACTTAATTCTATAAAAATTTGTCCTTTTTCTATATTTTGTTTAATTTTAGTGTAAGATTTCTCTCACTATCTCAGCCTATTTTTTAAAAATATTACATGTTTCATTTTCATGCTCTCTTCAACTAGGATTAGAAAGAATCCCGCATTCATTTGCGTAGAAAAAGGTGGCGGGAGCCCCACTTAGATCGAAGCCAGGAACTTTACTTTTACGGCGTATTGGTGGTGGTGGGGGAACTACCGCGTTTTATGTCGTTTCGGAGTTGCAGGGGAGGGAGAAATGTCCATCCTTTTCTTTTTAGGGGTGTGTACGTCGCGAACGACCTTGTGCGAGTACGATTTCTGACTAAAGACGAAAAAAGCCTAATGAGCGTTACAAACCTGAGCATGACGTTCATTCAAGTTCACTCTCCAGCAAAAACTTATAGAAGTATATAGATAACTTATAGAAGTTATCACTTCACAAATTTAATCGAAAAAAATGAATAAAGGAATGAAATACGCCAGTAGCGCACACAGGAATTTTTCAAGGGGGGTCTGGTGTCGAAAGTTCACCATTCTTGTATCATGCTCTTTTTGATTTTGTTGATTTTAGGGAACAAAACACAGTAAAAAACTAATTATTGAATAAATAATTAGCATTAATTAATAAAATTAATCATTAATAACAAATATGTAATTAAATTTTACGTACTATATACTTAGAATTATAATCAATCGGAAAAAAATCAAGGGCTTTGGGGGGAAGTTTCGGACCCCCCTTGTGTGCGCAACTGAAATACGCTGCTATTTTAATGAATAGTTAAGTCAAAATGTAATATTGATCTGGAAAACAAAAATGTCAGGACTTTGGTTTTTAACTATACACGAAGACTGCTCTAAGTGAAATTGTTTTAATATCCCCGCATAAGCTAGCGATTGTCTACTGTACTTGAATTTATTTTTTGCGGCAAATATAATTGTTTTTTAAAATCAACTTTCATGTAGATTTTAATCAAATACAAACTTATAACAATGTTGTGATTTTTTTGAAAATATGAGCTTAATTAGGGACCAACATATACCTCAGATCTAATTTAAAACTGGTATATACAAAAGGATAAGTTAGAATACATATAAAAAGAAAACAAATGAACTAAAGGTAATAAAACAGAATATACACTTACATCTTAATGATAAAAAAATTGAATATTTATACTACTCTTAATTATCAAAATATATGCTGAGATAAAATTAATAGTGCTACTGCATTTAGTACTGTAATATATCTGTAAGAAATTGGCGCTGAGATTCTCAAAAGAAAAAAAGAAGTTAAATTTCATTACTGTGGCAAGATAGTTCATCTTATCCAACCACCCTAAAAACGATACCAAAGTAGAATTTGATGTTATCTTGAGGGTGGTTTGATATGGTTTATTTGGATTAATGTTATTCTGAAACTGCACAATAAGCCATTGGCGAATGTCCAAGATCAGTCTCTAAGAATAAATATGACTAAAACTGAATTGTTTAGTGTTTAAGTTATAATAAAAGAAAAGTTAGAATAACATTCGAAAAAAAGGGAATAACGTTTTTTATGCATTGTAACCGCATTAACCTCTGGGTTCAACAATTCATTTAAAAAATCTTCAATACAGAATAATTAATCATTTGCATAATGCTAATACAAAAATAGAGAAAAGAGTTATTAATAAAAAAACATATTTTAAATGCATCCAAAGCATATGGCAAAGCTTATTATACTGAAGAATTTAAGCAAATGAAGTTATAAGGGTATAGTATGCTTTTGTTGTATATATATACATATATTGCAGCAGGGGGATAGGGAACTGTATATTGTTAATAAATTACTGTTCCTATTACGTAATTCAAAAAATATATTCGAGGGAGTAAATATATTACAGTTGAACATCCATATTATGAACCTCTATATTGTAAATTTTTTCTATCTAGCGAACTTTTTCCTGGAACAACCAAGAACATTTCACGATTTTCTTCGTAAAATAACCTCCCAATAGCGAAGTGCATTTTCTAAATAGAACTTTTTCTCTTGTGAAGGGATTTTTAGTGCATTGCAAAGATGTGAAGAGTATTATGAAGCAAAATATTTTTTCAAACAAAATTAACAGATTTTATGAGTAATTAGATTTAAGAAGTCTCATGTGGTAATGTGTGTGTTCAGAATTTATATTTATAAAATAATGTTATTTTTAAAATTCTCTTTATACGCCTTAAAATTAAAAATGTTCTTAAAATTCATTAATTGTAATATAAAATTACTTTCTTAAAGTTGAAAATGCAGTGTATTTCTCGACATTCATTTTTCTTGTTTTCCTTGCAGTTTTCTTTCTCTTTTTTTATTATGAGTAAGATATATAAAATAAATGGATATTAATTTACAAAAATATGAGAATAATTACTTTTTTTTAATATATAGTGTTTATGAATTGAAATTTTTGTTTTATGTGGTTTCTAAAATATTTTGAAAGATGAACCTTTATAAAGGGTGTTTTTTTAGAGGTTTAGAACTTTAAATTGCAATAAAACAACGATGTATTATTCGATTGACATGAATTTTTTTTTATTCGAAAGAAAATCTTGTACCATTACATTTAAATATGATTTCTGGCATATGACTGCCACGGCTGGCTCAGATGTAGTCCAATCTGGATGTCCAATTTTCGATGACTTTTTCCAACATTTGTGGCCGTATATCGGCAATAACACGGCGAATGTTGTCTTCCAAATGGTCAAGCGCTTGTGGCTTATCCGCATAGACGTTGACTTTACATATCCCCACAGAAAATAGTCTAGCGGTGTTAAATCACAAGATCTTGGAGGTCAATTCACAGGTCCAAAACGTGAAATTAGGCGGTCACCAAACGTGTCTTTCAATAAATCGATTGTGGCACGAGCTGTGTGACATGTTGCGCCGTCTTGTTGGAACCACAGCTCCTTGACATCATGATTGTTCAATTCAGGAATGAAAAAGTTAGTAATCATGGCTATACCGATCACCATTGACCGTAACGTTGTGGCCTTCATCGTTTTTGAAGAAGTACGGACCAATGATTCCACCAGCCCATAAAGCGCACCAAACAGTAAGTTTTTCTAGATGTAACGGTGTTTCGACATACACTTGTGGATTAGCTTCACTCCAAATGCGGCAGTTTTGTTTGTTGGCGTAGCCATTCAACCAGAAGTGCGCTTCATCGCTAAACAAAATTCGCTTATGAAAATCGGGAACAACGGCAATCTCGTTTTGGGCCCATCGACGAATCTACGCCTTGCTTGATCATATTTAAAATGTAATGCCACAAGATTATCTTTCGAATAAAAAAAAATTCATGTCAATCGAATAATACATCGTTGTTTTATTGCAATTTAAAGTTCTATACCTCTAAAAAAACACCCTTTATAACGAATTTCCCATAGAATGAACTTTTTTTTTACGAGATTTAGAAACTTCTTTAAATAAAGGTCCGACTGTATTTCAAACATAATATGTATTATTTTTGTATTACTGTCAAAATTGACGTATTAATAAACATAGAAAAATTCAGACAGATGAATCTCTTCGAAATATTGATATTGTATTGGTATTCTTCATATTTTCTGCTTTCATATACCTATTCTTATTACATACCTTGAAGTACAGAGAAGAAATTGTTTTCAATTCTTTTCCTTATGAAATTGTGCTTACTTTATAAAGGAAAGGGATCCGTTTCTAATCTGGATCTTAGTTGACAAGAAAAAAGCATCATTGATTAAAGAAAATATATTGATACTTTTTTTAAAGTACTTTAAAGTTTCTTTACAATTATTTTTGCATTTTATATGTATCTTTCCTCAAATTGAAAGATTACTTTCATTCATTTACATTTGATGTACCAGTAAATTTTGAGTTAACATTTTTTTTTATGAGTTATAATTTCTTTTCTTCCTTAAAATAGATCTTATAATGGTTTAATATTTTAGAAATGAATTATATAAAACTGAACATCATTGCTTCGTACAAGTTTTGTTAAAAATTATGTCTGATTTATAGTTTATCGATAATTATTTTACTATCACATCAGATTTAATCTACTAACTGATGTCATTTATAATTGAGTGATATCTTTTTCATTAATGCACTAAATATTATAGGTTGTACAAAATATTTTTGAACCTTAAAAAAAATCAAAACTAGTAAAAATGATTTTCAAAATCGTAGTAGGTAATTTATTTGGATAATTCAATTTTAGAACTCAATTGCAGTTGAGGTAGATTTATAATTGTAAAACAAGACTTAACTTTATTTTAAAAGGCGAAGTTAAGTAATCTAAATTAACATGCAACTACTTATTCAGCAAATTGTAATTGAAAGCAAATATGTCTTTAAACCGAAATTATTTAACATTAAATATCGAAAACTACAAGATCCTACTAATACAGCAATCGATGCAACATATGATTGTAATATCAGTACTTTAAAAATAAAATTACTCACAAATCTGTAACGTTATTTGCTTTTTTAAAATCAAAAGAAAAATAAAATAGATTGTTTTTAATTTTCAATAGGGCTGCTGATTGGTATTTACCATTTGCAGAACTAGCACATTCTCCAGGAACTTGTATCCCTTTTTAGTGCGGAGAAGCACCTGAATTTTGACGATGTGAAATTGTACTATTGAATTTAATTTTGTCAAGAGCATCCAAGCCAAAAAGGGCTCTAGAGATCTTTAACATGACGCATAATCATACGACATAGACGTCAATTTTTTGCAGCATGAAAATCCACCGATTTGGGCCGGGGTCAAACCCGCAAATTAGGATGTACAAGACCAGCGCCACCCAGATGGCTATAAGAAAATACTTGACTCTCAGAAATTTATTTAAAATCTAAATTCTTACAACCATTGCTTCGAATGTAGCTTATTCCCGAAATAAAATCAGGAATCCGAAAATTTATCCTCAAAAGCAAAATTTTATTTCTTAAAAAGAAAAGAAAAACAAATGTTTTGCTTTTTAACGATAGTTGACTTGATTGATTACAGATTTCGATATTCCAAAATAAATCAAGGGACAAATAATAATTCGCTTACAATCCTAGAAAGCAGTTTTTCAAGCAGTCACAGAAACAATACATTATGTATTTTTTGTTCTCTAAATTCATTCCAAACAGAACTACTATCTCAAAATCAGCACTTATGCGTGAAAATTGGGAACATATCTTTTTCGTCAAATTTGTGTCTAAGAGTCGAGACTAAATTTGAAAATTAATGTTAAGTGCATAGCGAACCGACAGCATTAATCTATTTCAGAATTCTGTTAACTTGCGTATTAAACGACTAATCTCGTTTAAGAATTAATGATGCTCAATGGCAATTCACATTGCCTGACATATTTGCAGCCGATTTAACGCGAGACTTTATTTAAACAGATGATAGCAATTTGTTGTTGAAATGCGTAGCGATTTTTCAATTTCACCCTGCGCAATTTGTGCATAAGAGAAAAGGGCCTTTATAACGTGTTCCGAGACAAATATTTCTCGTGTTTAGAACAGCTGCACTTGATTTTCGTATTCCAACATGTATTACTCCCATCCACTTCCCCTAAGTAATTGCGTTTAGTTATGCTAAACCTTATTAAATATGAAGGATGTGTCCAAAATGTTTTATAACGTTAGTTTTATAAACGGGGAGGCATGGAAAAGTTTAGAATTCTTGAACTTTTATTAAGATGTTTTCATTTCGCATGTTGAGAAATGTTAAACACATATTATGAAGCATTTTCCGATCTATGATAACTTTATTTTGACAAAAGATTGGAAAGATGTTTAATTTGAGAGAGTAATTAAGTAAAGATTACATTTACAAGATTAGATTTTGATACGTAATGTGGAGAGAGAGAGAGAGAATTTTAATGTTCAGAGAATAGGGTGAGTAAGTGTGAGTTTGCTTAGAAAAGATTCTTTATTTTCATTAGGATGATAATTTAAAAGTGAATATTGTTCTAAGAATATCGTATTTCTATATATACTTAAGTTAGGTAAAAAAACTAAGAAATGCATATAAATTATTAACAAACCTTTTTCGCTAGAATTTCGCTAAGTTTTATTACCAATTTAACCAATACTTTTTTGAAGGTTTATTGTCTTTAACCAGTTAACTACGATTGACGATTATAAACTCGTGATGGAGAAGTTGTAAGATTTTGTGTCATGACGAGTATACTCGTTATTGAGAGGTTGTACGATTTTCTCATGACGAGTATACTCGTCATGGAGAAGTTGCAGGATCTTGTATCCTGACGAGTCTACTCGTCATGGAGAAGTTGCAGGATCTTGTACCCTGACGAGTATACTCGTCATGTGTAAAAAGTAGTGACCATTAGCTATTTAAATCGCAATATTTGAGAAAAGTAAAACATTCTTAAATTTCAAGATGTTTAAAATATTTTGAAGCCAGGACGGTGTAAAACAAATAAAATATACGAAAAATTTAAAAAGAACTTATACGTATCCATATACTGGTTAAAACAGAGAATAACGAATCTATTTATGTGCGTTGGTAATATTTTTTAGGCGGTAAGCCTAAAGGAGACAAAGAAAATAAAGTTAGATTTTACTGAATTTTTAAAAATTCTTACCTTTATATAATTTTTCTTAAGTTTTTCGAGCAAATACGTGTAATATGTTTATATTAATCAAATATTAGTAATAAAATTGCCAATTTTATAAAACAAACCCAACTTTTTGTTCCAAAGTTTTAACAGCGACACTTACTCTGTGATTGGCGAGTATACTCGTCATCGCTCGATTTTCATGACACGCACTGTAGCGCGATCTCAAACGGGGGCATCACAGTTAACTGGTTACAGATCAATCTTTATTCATTTGTGTGTGTTACAAAGTTTTTGTTCATGGTTTCAATTTTTGTTGTGCTTTAGATATTTTTATTACTTTAAAAAGTTCTTTATTTTGATATATTTTTCTAAATGTTAGATTATCGAACATTCGAATCAGTACGTTTTTTCTAATATTGTAAATAAAATATATACTATTTGTAATCGCTATGCATAACGAGTTTTTTAGACAGTATTTTGTAATTAACAATAAAAAGTAATATGATTTATTAAGATATCCGACTACGTTAAAAACGTCAATTTTGGCGAAAAATTCGTTTTTTATTTTTTGGCTAAATATTAAAATTCAAACGATTTGCTTTCTAAAACTGTTATTGTTTTGTTTGTACGGTAATTAGAAAAAAAGTTACAGCATTTTTAAAACAAGTCATATTCATCCAAAACAACCGGAAGCTGCAGTTTCGAAACCGGAAGTCGTATTCTGTATTCGTGTTTTGTGTATTTTTATGTAACTTTTCATCTGAAGAATAATTTTACTTGCAGAATGATCTATCTTTTAGCCCCATTGTTTTAGTATTGAATTTTGTTTTGAAGAAAGTGGCAACGATCATTCTGATTTCATTTGAAAGTATTGTTTGTTTATACGTTTTTGCTGGGGCTTTTCTCGAATCATTTTGCTAAAATTCTTTCTATTTTTCTCACGTAATTTAACATTTAAAGTATTTTAATACTACGTAAAATAATCTCTTTATTATTTGATATGGGGAATCGCAAGAATAAATCTCGTTCGCAAAAGCGAAAATTTATTGGGGATCGTTTCACAGAACATACCAAGCCATTGGATGTACCAACAGTAAGTGAGCAGAAGTTGAAGACCACATCTGTCTCTTGAAAATATTCCATCTAAAGATGATATAATGACAGGGAATCGAATCTTTGATGTGAAAATTCTACTACACAGTGTATTCAACTGTTTGTGTTGTCCCTCCTGTTTGTCAGTGAATCTTCAGTTGACAGAAGATTCAATAATTGGATTATCTTCAGGTATGACTTTGAAGTGCAAAAACTGTATGTTTGTGTATGCTTTTCAAAGTACAAGAAAAACAAATAAAATGAACGACATAAATTTGCAGTTTGGGGAATGAGAATAATTGAAAAGTCCATTCATCTTCGAAGAAACTGTGTGTGCCAGTTTGAACATTCCTTCACTGACAAAAGCTGCATACAGGTCCTGTGAAAAAAAATTATTGAATGTTGCTTCTGTCGCATCAAAGAATGCTATGACTGAAGCTGCTGCTGACGTTAAGAAACTGAAAAACACTTCAGATGTTGCGGAATGTGGAGTTTCAGTCGATGGTACATGGCAAAGATGGGGACATTCATCGTTAAATGGTTGTGTCGCTGTTCTTTCAATTGATACAGGCAAAGTCCTGGATTTAGAAGTGATGTCGAAATGGTGCAGAAACTGTAACACATCAAAGAGTTCAGGAAAAAGTAAACATGTGAAGAAACACCAATGCTCGTGCAATCATCAGGGATCAGCTGGAAGCATGGAGTCTGTCGGAGCATATAGACTATTTGAGCGTTACCGTGAAACCAGGAAACTTGAATATGTAGAATTTTATGGTGACGGCGACTCAAAAAGTCATTTAGCTGTTAAGGATATCTATGGAATAGATAGCGTAAGAAAATATGAGTGTATAGGGCACATTCAAAAGAGAGTGGGCAGCAAACTGAGAATTTTAAAAACTAAGGAAAAAGGACTTGGAGGTAAGGGCAAACTTTCTGACTCATTTATAGACAATATTCAGAATTATTATGGTATTGCTATTAGGAGCAACATTGGTAATTTGGAAGAAATGCAAAAGGCTGTGATTGCAGCCTTTTATCATTGTTGTTCCGGTAAAAGCAATCCCATGCATGGTTAGTGTCCATTGGGCTCTGAGAGCTGGTGTACCTACCAGCGAGCACAATCTGCTGGCAAAGTGTTTTACGACAAAAATGCTGGTCTTCCCAAGAGTATTATTAACAAAATTAAGCCGACATATCTTCAGCTATGTAATCAAAATCTTTTGAGGAAATGCCTTCATGGGAAGACTCAGAATGCAAATGAGGCATTCAACGGATGTCTATGGAACGTAGTTCCAAAAGATATATTTGTAGAACTTCAAACATTTTCTGTTGGATCTTATATAGCTGTAATATACTTTAACAAAGGTTTTACTGGGCTATTATCTGTATTAGAAGCCCTAGATATAAAAATTGGGTCCTACACTTTACAAGGTTATGCAGCCATTGATCAAACTCGTATCGAGGACTCAAAACGACACTCTTTGCCCAGAGCAAGTTACAAGAAAAAAAAAATTGAGCTATTAAAAAGAGAAAAGTTGTAAATACTGAAAAACATGAAGGTGTAACATATAAATCTGGAGCATTTTAGGTAATATTATATATTTTTGTAATAGTTACGTCTTTTTAAATTCTTTAAATGTGTTTCTCAAAACTGTTTTTTTGATAAAATGTCATAACTTCAAACATGATATCTTAAAATCTAATAAAGGTACATAGGTGAAACTTTGTACAAGTGTTTTTAAATGTATATTCTAGAGAATGACCTATGGACTTAAAATTTGTCGAAAAGTGATATTAGTAAGTTCGATTCATGATAACTTTTGACTCAAGTTAACAAACTTAAATATAATAGATCATCATCTAGTAAGATGA
The DNA here is from genome assembly GCA_019973935.1 of Trichonephila clavipes. Lineage (NCBI taxonomy): Eukaryota > Metazoa > Arthropoda > Arachnida > Araneae > Nephilidae > Trichonephila > Trichonephila clavipes. Next base: position 17,496 of record BMAU01019670.1, read on the forward strand.
CCAAGAAGTAAATTGCAATAAAAAACTTTGAAATATGTAGATTTTTTACGAAGTAGGAGTGTTTGAAAAAATATTAAAATTTCATTAAAATTTCTGTAAAATTTTAAAATTTATTAAAAAGTCTGTTCCGGTATTTAATTTTAACTGAAATTTTGTATGTTATTAAGAAAAATGAATCTTATAATGCAACAAGATTTTTACATTTTGCAGTTTTTCAAAAAAAATTCTCCGAACGTAGTCGGATACCTTAAGTCGCCCATCCGGTATAGTGGTTAGCGATGCTGACTGCTGTGCCGTAAAGCCTGGGTTCGAATCTCGGAGAAGACATGAATGTTTGTAAATGCATAGTGCCTTCGCGGCGTGGGGGTAATACTCATGAGAGCAAGTTCTCTCTTCTGAGGTTGGTGGAAGGGGAAAAGGAGTGGGAGGCTCCTGACCATCCCCAGGTGTCCTCTCAAAATTGGGGTGGAAACATGCCAAAAATGTACTGTTACCTGTATGGTGCTCAAAACTACGGATAACGACAGACGTCACTTAGCCCTTTGCTGTGATGAATTTCGTGGGCCTCGATCTGGTCTTTGCCAATCAGGAGGCATCAATAACAACATGATTTGTTAGAAAAACACATGCTTAATTCCAGTAGATATGTTTATTCTTATGAAAGTTTTTGTTATTCTTTTGACACAATTATGTTTGATTTCAAGTGCTTACTTTTAAAACATCATTTGTGGGTTTTTTTCAGGCTTTTTCTTTATGGTTTCAACTTTTGAAAAAAAATATGTACGGAACTCAATGAAAATTGATACATTTATGAACAGATAAAATAAAAGTTGGGCTTGTGTGTGTGAGGATTCTATTTAAAATACTAAAAAATATTCACTTAAAGCGTACTTTCAACAATGCATACACATTTTACAATACATACAAAAACAATGTTACTGAATATATATTCTTTCATGAAATAAATGTTATATACACTGTTCTTTCTTTTTCACTCTCATCAATTACTGAAAATTTTCATTTTTAGGCATAACTTTTCCCATTATTTATTAAAATGTGAAAAGCTATTCTAAAATTGATTTCATATTTCCTATTTATTAAAACCGTTGCCTAACATCTTTATTCTATTTTTAGTTTAGCATAATCTTACTTTGATAGATTTTGTTCTGAAAAATGTATTTATATGTTATAACTTTCTAAAGTGATATCAATACATTTGGCTGAACTTTGAAATAAATTTCGGGCTAAAATAACTTGCTTACCTGTCACGCGTCGCCTTTTTAAATTATTAAGCCTAAAATTGTTAACTATTAATTATGACCGTGTTTCTAGAGAGAGAGAGAGAGAGAAAACACTTTTCTATTTTCATTTGAATGACAGTAATCTCTAACTAAACGAGGTATAACTTAGACAGAATTTCACTAAATCGTGTCTTAAGAATTTGTTACATGGCATATTTTTTCCACGTATTTACAAGTCTTTCTTATGTAAACATCTCCGTTTATCTTTATAACTTAGATATCAAATTTTCTAATTGTTTCAAGTCTCCAAATTCACAATTACGAAAGAGTTCGCGTTTACACGAGATTTTGCAAAACATAATTATCAAAGATTTGCTACCCAAAATTACTTGAACTTTAATACACATTACACATCGAAAATTTCAAAATGTTGATAAACTATGATTTAGTAGTTACCATGTTATACGACATCTCAAAGGTATATAGCATCGTTAAATTGTAACCATAATTAGAAAAAAGACTTGTGGCAATTTTTTTTTTTGCTTCACTGAATTTATAAGCACTTTTAAGGCACTAAGAATTAAAAGACATTTTGAGAATAATACTCTATGAAGTTGTGACGGGCTCATTGCGTTTTCTACTAAAAACTCCTCTTGGGTTCTTTGGGGCCGAAAAAGGCTAATTCTTTCCAACCAAATCCAGAAGCGAAACATGAATATGCAAATTAGAAACCTTTTAAATAGCAGAAGTTAAACGTTCGCGTATGACCTATTGGGAAGTGATTATGCTAGTCTGAGTTTAAGCGCGTGAACTGAAGGAAGAGAAGAAATCCGTCATTGAGTGTGAAGCTATTCGTGACAGAGCGATCAAAATCAAGGTGGATACTATTCCACGCAAGATATACAAAAGCTATCTAGGATCCGAGATTATTGCGGTTAAACAAGAAATTAAGGTAGGATAATTCTGTTATCTATTAGGACTGTGTATAAGTCGAGATTAGGAAAAGGCGGGAAGAAAGTGGTTAAAGTTGCGTTTATTTGGTAATACGTATTGTGTGTTTTCTCACCTCAGATCCGCTAAGTTATAATATAAATATTATCATTGTTAGTGTTTAAGTTAAGATCTTAATAAAGGCATTTTAAGATCATGGCAACGCCTGGTTCTGAGTAAGTTTCATGATCATGAATTCTTAATGAAGCGGCAGTAACAAAAACAGGCATAGATAAAATATCATGACATTACACCAATTTTTAAAGCAACTAAATTTCCTCCAGAATATATTTACATTATAGGTTTCTCATACCAACCAGATTTGTCTTATAGAGAAAGGTAAATTTCTCTACTAAACTAACTTTCGTAGATACATTACATGAATGTTTTAGCCCAAAATTATGTTTCATTTATAATCATGCCTATTTAACTTATTTTACTAATTTTTTTTTAAATCACGCTTATTGAAACAGAAGGATTCTGTAACAGATGTCTTAATCATGAGGTATAACTTGTTATAAAAATTACAAAGCTCAAATCAATTTAATTAGGATTGAAACGTGTAATTTGTGATTTTCAAAAATAAATAAATAACATTAAAATAGCTTTCGTTTTGAATTTGTATAGGGAAAATTGAGTAAATAGTCTCGCATAAAATGCTTATATTAAACGTATCAGAAGCGTGTAGTTAGCACAACTTGTGATGGGTATACAATTCAAATCTATCTAAAGAGTTTTTTTTTTTCAGGTATAGAAGTTTAAGTTGGCATTACTTTCCAAGATGGCGACCGATTTAACAGCTGTCAAGTGATTTATTCTCAGTTTGGTTTGGCAATTCATCATGAATAGACTCACGCCTGAACAACGCTTTCAAATTGTGCAATTTTATTTCGAAAATAATGGCGAAAATAATAAGCGAATTTTGTTTAGCGATGAAGCGCACTTCTGGTTGAATGGTTACGGCAACAAACAAAACTGCCGCACTTGAAGTGAAGCTAATCCACAAGTGTATGTCGAAACACCGTTACATCCAGAAAAACTGACTGTTTGGTGCGCTTTATGGGCTGGTGGAATCCTTCTTCAAAAACGATGAAGGCCACAACGTTCCAGTCAATGGTGATCGGTATAGAGCCATGATTACTAACTTTTTCATTCCTGAATTGAACAATCATGATGTCCAGGAGCTGTGGTTCCAACAAGACGGCGCAACATGTCACACAGCTCGTGCCAGAATCGATTTATTGAAAGACACGTTTGGTGACCACCTAATTTCACGTTTTGGACCTGTGAAATGGCCTCCAAGATCTTGTGATTTAACACCACTAGACTATTTTCTGTGGGGCTATGTAAAGTCATTGGTCTATGCGGATAAGCCACAAACGCTTGACCATTTGGAAGACAACATTCGCCGTGTTATTGCCGATATACGGCCACAAATGTTGGAAAAAGTCATCGAAAATTGGACGTCCAGATTGGACTACATCCGAGCCAGCCGTGGCAGTCCTATGCCAGAAATCATACTTAAAATGTAATGCCACAAGATTATCTTTCGAATAGAAAAAATTCATGTCAATCGAATAATACATCGTTGTTTTATTGCAATTTAAAGTTCTATACCTCTAAAAAAACACCCTTTACATACAAAAAAGGGGAAAAAACAAATAACTCATCTCTAGACTTTCGGATCTGTTAGACCGATAGTTATGACATTTAGCAAACATGTTTCTTTTTTGTTGAGTAGGGATCCATTAAGAAAGGGGTTTTATGAAAATAGACTTCCAAGGGAGGCGGATTGTGGGAGTTTAAAAGATAGATATTCTTCCATTTTAGAAATTCAGGCTCAGTCTTTTTTAAATTAGGATCTGAGGGCTATAAGAATGCTTTCAAAAATAGTCGAGAGCTTAATGCTATAGGATCCAGATATCAACATATAGTCATACATACATATATAAACATGATGCATGACTATATAAAACACAATGTATAGTCATACATCAGGAAATACCCAATGAAACGAGAAACTAATGGCTGGTATTTTACATTTTTATTTGTTTCTTCGATTTTATTGCTTATGGTTGAAGAAATTATTTCATAAATAATTAAATATAGCATTTTGTTCAGCTGAAAGAGAGTTCCAATGAAGATTAATTGGAATCCATACATTGCATAGAAATACATATAAAAACTGGAAAAGATAGGAACTTACCCATTTTCAAAAATATATTTGTCACTCCTCTATGCTTAAGAAGAAAAAGAAGATTCGCAGAATGCTCTGAAAGAATGAGAGAGGGAAAAAATGTAAAAATGCAACTCTTATAAGTGAAATAGGTGGTTGAAAAAAGGGAAAAACCTACAAAAGAAATTGGAAAAGAAAATGATTGATGAAGTCTTGTCAGTAAGAAGCTATTTCAGGAGCAAATAATAAGTTATTAAAATGAGGGAAAATTGTGGCTGTCTAAAAAATGTTGGTGGAAGATCTATATTTTATCTGGATAAATAGAAGCATTTCAAGCCCTATGCTTTATTTCCTTCATTCCCGAAAATTGAAAAGTAGACAGCAGTCGTTTTCGGAAGTAGATTAACAGTGTGCATGCATGTTGATACGTTTCTTTATGCGAATTTTCGGTGTTGTTTACACAAAATCCAATTCAAATTTATTAACCACTAGCTGGTATACCCGTTCTTTGCACTGGTGAATTGAAAAATTAAACAATTCAGATTGATGGATAAAGAAGTTTTTAATGAGTTAGTTTTACGTGAATTGCAAACAACAAAAAAAGCTTTTTGCATACCTTATCTGGACAAAACCTTATTTGCTAATTTTAAGTCTGTAGATTAATAGCTGATAAAAAAAGACGCTGTTTTTTTTTTATTTATAACACCCCGTAACTCTCTTGTGGGTTGATTTTTGAAAACACCTTCCTAAACTATTTCTGCTCGGCAAAGGTAACAATTTGTTACAAATTTTGTTTAATGAAAGCTGAAAATAGTGCCAATAATTTATATCTGGATGTGTGTAATACGTTATTATTTTCTGCTGTATTTATTTTACGCTAAAATTGCAATATTCACAATCAACACCGTTCCTTACATTATAATGGTGACTCATTGGAAACAAAGCGAAATAATGGTGATAGAGCCGAATTGGAATCATTTTTGGTGACCCTGTTGGCAACTTTGCGATTGATTGAACGGTGCAGAAGTTAATAGGCTGTAGCGCCACATGGTGGGAGCTGCAACAAAAAGGATAGCACAAAAACCTTCTCCACAAAAAATACACATGCCAATTTTCATAGTGATTGGTTGAAGGGTTTTGGAGTGATGCGATTTCATACATACAAACATTCATTTATATATATATAGATATGCAGAAGCCTTAACAACAGTTGAGTATTTCCATAACAAATAAAATTATTCTAATAATTCTTAGTAATCAAATGATCCTTCAATGCTGATTTTTTATTGGAAATTTCTGTGTTTAATATCGGTAATTTTATGGGGAGATACCTTATGTGATACATACAAACACATTTAAAAAATAACTATCTGAATCAAGTTTGGAAAAAGAGTATCAGCGCTTTTCAAAAATAAAATGCGTTTTATGCTATTGAATATAAGTGATACAAAAATTACACTTTAAAAAATTAATTTATCATGTGTTAAACTAAAACTAAACTCAGTGGTGTAACAGCCCATGGCGGGCTAAGGCCTGTTGTGCCCAACTCAAATTTTGTGACCTTGGGCACTGAGGTGCATGCGCAGATGTTCCGGTCAGGTGGTCAGTACGATATCACGTGCTAAAGGATTAAAAATTCTACCAAGTAAAGATGTTTGCTTGTAAATGAATCATATGAAAAGAATAAAAATCGGATAAAATCAAAATCATAAAAACCCTTATTTTTTGGTTTCTTTAGCAAGTCAAATATAATGAAAAAAGAAAATTGCATATTACATTTTATAAAATTTTTTGTTAAGTGCGACAAAAAATATTTTTAATTTTGATTCAAAATGCCTTTCAAAACTTTTTCCTTATACCTTCCAATTTGTTTAAAAAACAATTAAGTTCGATTTCTTGCCCCATATACGCATTGTAAAATTCATTTAAGGATGAAAGTAAAAGATTTTATGCATTTATTATAAAAATAATTTTAAAACAGGAATTTATACGAACTGTTTAAGATAATTTTTTTTAAAGAGTATTGTTTCAATCGAGCTATAAATTTTATAAAATCTTCATATGTGTGGATTTAAATTCCACGCAAAACAAATCTTTTTTATAAAATAATCGATATATAAATAAAAGTAGATATATAAAGATGGAAGATTAAACTTCTATTAAATTAATGGCTCGTCATTTACTATATAAGTTTTACAAATTATTATAATAAATTTTAACACAGAGTAATATGAAACATTTATATACTTTGATATGATGAATTACAACCCTTTTGAATGGGCATTCTAAAATGAAAAAGATTTATATATTTGAACTCTAGCGAAATGTATAGAAATGATTCAAATAAGTGATAAATAAGTGTTATTAGTTACTAAACGTTTGAAATAGAATTTTGATTAATCATTCGTTAACTTTATGTAACTAAAAGTAACATTTTAAACTTATTTCTGAAAGCTACTTTATCATTGATAAAATTTCTTAATAAAAGTCAATAAAGAGGAGGAGTATATAACATAACTAGGTTTGATGAAGAAAAATATTGAACATAAAATAATTCAGTTCCATTCAGAGAAAATAAAGCATTATTAATTGTATTTTATATAAAATATTTAGTTACGTATACTACTTGAAAAAATTACTTTAAAGTAATTTATTATTTGTAAGCATTCCAAACCATTATTTTTAAAATGCTGGTTTCCTGTTAAAGAATTTGATGAGGCAATGTAATATTTTTCAAAAATGTAATTCGTTTTTATTTCAACTATAAGCAGTTTTTTTTAATCTTTCGTTGTGAAATTAATAATGTTTTTATTACATTCAAAGAACTTTATTTAGCCTATAAATTTAACAATTCTGGTTCAATTAATATTAATAAAGTAATAAAATTTACATTCTAAGCATCGATGCATTTTTCTGTTGAGGAGCTTTAGCCTAATGTTTCGCTAATATAATCACAGATTGAATTACACAACAGGAATGCATACGAGAAACACTTTTTTTAAAAAAAATAAATTATTAAATAAAAGAGTTAAAGTGGTGATTTTTGTTTGTTTAAAAAGAAAAAAAAACAGCAAATCACGAATTTTGTTTCATGCTCATGTTAGAAATTATTCCATTCCGCACAAAACATTAAATATGGTTCTTTGAAACTAAAGTACAAATCATTATATTTAGGGGAAAAAATACAGTGCAACAAGTGGTTAATAATCAAACACAACAAATCAGTGACGTACAATGACTTATTTCGTATAAGGGGCACTTACATTCACACACACACACACACACACACACACACACACACACACACACACACACACACACACACACACACACACACACACACACACACACACACACACACACAAGTAATATAAAAAAAAATTTAAGTCAATTCCTACTTAGATCTACAAAGAAAATTTTATTTTAGCTACTTTTTATTAAGTAGTTACAATTAATATATGTATATACATGTAACAGAATCACAACATTAATTGGTAATTAATTTTTTTTAATTATCATTAAAGTAACGTATTATCATTCAAAAGCAATCGTGTATATACAATTTCAGTTCAACTGAATGCTTTAAAACGTAAGAAAAAAAAAACTTTTCAAGCTTTGACACAAGTCGCCAAAAGGGTCACTAAGTCACCAAAAATGATGCCAACGTGGCTGTATTGGTAATTATTTAAATAATTAGTTTTAATCAATCTTCATTAATTATTATTAAATTATTGTATTTGTTAGACATTTAAAAAGTCGGATCCAAATTTTTATGATCTCCTTGTGTTGTTTTTCCAATCCCGTTCCATGATCTCAATGAAAGTAAGCACACCGATTCGAACCCGATCTTTTTGAGTTTCGTGATTTGTGGTTGGCAGCAACTGCAATGCAAATCGAGCGAGTATTTAAACTCGGCTCATGTTAGTTTTTCTAGACGGAAGAGGAGAAACAGAAATATAAGAAGTGTGTGAGTGGTTTAACTCTTAGAGGGAGAGAACGGCTGGTTGGCAATGCAACTGCAGGTTGCATCACCATTTTAGATTAGAAATTCATTTTACAATATTAGAAGACGGTTCGAATCGGATGTCTCTGGTAATGTTGCTTTTTGAACTTATTGTTTTTTTTATCGCTCCAGTAACGAGCAAAGTGACTTTATGATTGATTATTAAAGGCCAATTTTAAGAAACTGTTTTTCGTCTTCATGCCTCCTCGACACATAAATTTCACTGCTAGCTTTGCAAAATTTAAATTAGTTTACCAATAAGTGTAACAAATTTGGTTATGGGCCCAGTCCATGTACTGTGTCGAGGCAGGCTAAACAGTTGAACCAGGCCATGAACTTTGTATATTTAAATACTGTTCCAGTCTAGAACTATTTTTTATGAACTCTGTTGCTAGTACGCTAAATCGAGTAACAAGTATGGAGTTTAACAACCAGATATCAGTGTTGACTCCAAATAACTGGAACACATGGAAGCATGATATGCACAAGTACTCTTAATGCATTATGGTTGCTGGCAGTTTATAATGCAGACCAAGCCAGAGCAACCTGATGAAGAGGCAACATACAAGGAAAAATTAGATTTACAACTTCGTAAGGATAGATGTTATACGTTGATCTATACTAACATCAGTTCAGATTTGAAAAATCTGATAACGGAAACAACTGACGGAGTAACGGCATGGAAGATATTAAAAGATCACTTCGAACCAGTCACAAGAGCAAGAGTAATTCAACTATTAGATCAATTTTTTGGAACAAAATACCAACCAGGGGAAGATGTTGGAATCTTCATATCTCGTGTAAAGACAGCGGCAACCAGACTACAAGAAGCGGGTCATAAATTGGACGACCTGTACATAGGGTTTCAATTAATAAGGTGGCTTCCTCAGGAATTCCAGTCTACCGTGCAACAAATCTACAGATGGAAAGAAGAGGACTTCAGAGTTGTCAAAATTGAAGCAGAGCTGATATTAGAAGCCAATCGTCTTCAGTTGATGAAACAAGATTTGGAGAAAGCGGAGAATGCTTACTTGAGCAGTTTCACTTCGAAGAAGTCGAAGACGTTACCTGGTGCTACGGCTGCAGCTCATGGAGATCCAAATGGCAAGAATGATTACTAAAAGAAAGGTGGTAAGGCAGTGTTTCTCAAAGTGTGGGGCGCGCCCCCCTGGGGGGGGCGCGATGACCCTACAAGGGGGGCGCGAGCGTATCGAAAATTTAAAGATTTTTTTTTAAAAAAATAACTGGAAAGAGAAGTAAAACAAAATGCTTTCTTCCATAATAAAAAAAAAATACACACAACACTGTCATAATTTATGTTTATTATCTGGCTTTTTTCCGTCATCAAATAACTATCTTTGATCCCAAAACCAAATTAAAGAAAAAAAAACATTTTTTGTTTTTATTTGCTGTAGTTCCTCAATGAGAGTTTTTTTTTTATTACGTTTTAACATAAAATATTACTCGTTAAAAGAAAAAACGAAACCCAGACCCTGAGAAAATTCTAAGAAGATAAACAATTCACCACTGTAACTATTTTTGAAATACTGTACATTAGTTGTAGAGAAAGAAAAGGAAGTCATGATTCACTTTTCAGCCAGGCTGCATAGTACGTTTGCTAATCATTTGATTGACCTTCAATCTTATGGTATGGTTATTATCAATATTAGTTCCCTCCCATCTTTTATGAGTTTGCTTTTCGCTTAGGGAAATTGTAAATAATTGAGTTTTGCGATATTTGGAAAAGAATTGATTGGTTTAACATTTCTGTAGGATAATTGAAAAGTGTCTGATTTGCGTCCTTTATTATGGTCTTGTACTTTTGAATCATTTTAGTTCAGTTTTATTGGATTTTTTCTCAAATCATCAAAGAATTGAATAGTCCTTGAAAGAAGGTGTAAGTATACTTTCTATAAATTAAAATATTCACTAGAATTCCGATTTGTATCGTGTACAGTAAAAATAATTCTAAACAAATGATTGGGGTGACTGAGTCCCCCCACACTACCATTAATGTTAGTATCGAGTACGCGCCTGCTCCCGGGTTAAAACATTTTGAAGTCTTCTCGCTTTAAATGATAAAAAGTTACACAATTATTCTTCATCTGAATTTTATATTCTTTTTCATAATTTAACATTAATTCTAAATGCTAATTGTGTGAGGTTTAAAATTACAGTTCTTTTAAACAGTTATTTACAATTATAGCATTTATCTAAAAAAATCATTTTACATTTTTGTATACAATGTTGTGTGTGCACGCAGTTTTACTCTCCTTACAGTTCAGCTATTATATCAAGAATAATGTTTTATTTTTTTAAAAAATGAACTCGTGCGAAGAGTCGGTGCTTCAGCCAGTATACGTTTGATGTATCAGTACTGAAGAAGGTATTTTATAAATAATTTCTTATTACTGAATTTGGCCGCGGTAGCCGAATGGTATAGGTATCGGATCGTGGCTTGCCTTGTCACGAGTTCGAGCCCAGTACCACTAAAGACCCGCCGTGTAGGGCAGCGATGCACGTTAAATCTGTAGAGAGTTGAAACGTTTCCCCGTTGGTGTGGTGTGGTAGTTAGGAGAGAGGGGTGCCAGCTCAGGTGTCATCCACGTCACTTGACCATGGTTCAAAATTACGTGGTCCGTCGTCAAAAGCCCTCGTGCAGCTGAACAGTGCGACGTTAATATTCAATCAATCAATCTTATTACTAAATTAAGAATAAGTTTAATAATTATTAGGGACTTTCACAGGCTTGTCTCGTAGAGGAAAGTTTTTGAAAGGAAGGTTTAATATCAGAAATTGACACTTAAAGAGTTATTTTTCTATATTTAGCTGAGATCTATATTTTGTCTTCAAGGCATCCACTGCAGAAAATCCGGTTTGAAAAAGGTAGGATGTTGAAAATGGTAATAGTATACGAAGTGCTTTTGTTTTCAGTACAGATAATTCCTCATCCACCTCTACCCCAAATTCAAAGAGCGATTTATTACAAAATTGCCTTTTAATTTTTTACTGGATGTGAAATTTATGAAGATTTCTTCTTCGGAAGTTTGAGAGCCCTTCTGAAGTATCTTGAAATAGGTCCCTAATCCACTCGTAACTTGCTACCAAGCTGTCCTCATCCAGAAAATACTTTTTAAAATTCTTTGCGAACATAGCTAAATGATTTTACATGTTTTAAAAACAACTTTCACACGTTGTTCTACAGATTTGTAAGTTTTAACACATATCAAGCTGGGGCTTTTTTTTCCATCATTTACTTCAGTAGTGGTAAATCCAAAATTTAAGTATTTTGAGAAGATCGCCTTGATTTAATTTTCGGAACCATGCTCGTTCGTCTGTGTACTTGTTGATTCTTTATTATGGTCGAATGTTTGCTTACGACTTAAAAATGTATGTATGATATTGTTTTAATCTACTGCCGTAAATACTTAATTACCGTGAATTACAATTAACGTGGAAATTTTAAAAAATGTACATTCAAGCTAGATTCGGTAGCTATAGGAGTATCGAGTCGACCAAAACTGACTGGAATTGTACGAGGAAAAGCATTTTTACATGTTTTGCGCAGACGTCCGATAGGTTGCCCAGACTCACGCAAACGTACCCTATAATGCCAGATGTGATGGATATGATAGAGAGCGACATTGACTAGACTATTTTTCTAATGACATTTGTACTTTGAGAAATGAATGCTGAAGGAAATAGTTCTTTAATTAAATACATCATTTTGCGATCTGTTCCAATTTAAAAATTAGAGAAAGAAAAATAACATAATTCTAAGTAATATATATATTTTAAGTAATTTTCTTAAATATATATTATATTATATATATATATTACTTAAAAGTTACATATACACAAAATTTAATATAATTATCGTATTAATTTGTCCGGTTTATAATTAAGATCGTATTGTAACTTTAGCGTCTTTCTCTCAAAGTGCATTTTTATTGCAGTAAATACATTATTGTTGTACAGGGGGCGAGACAAAAAATTATGATTGAAAATTGGGTCGCCAGTATTGAAAGTTTGAGAAACACTGCTTTTAATGTATGAGTGGTGCACAGAGTATTTTATGACTAATTAATTAATACTAAATTAAGAACAAGTTTAATAATTATTAGCTACTTCCATGGGCTTGTCTTACAGAGCAAAGTTTCTGAAAGGAGTTTTAAGATAAGAAATTGACCCTCTGAGTTCATTTTCTATATTTAGCTGATATCTATATTTTGTCTTCTAAGCAACCACCGCATTTTGTAATATGTTCCAATTTAAAAATCAGAGAAAGGAAAAATAACTTAGTAATTATCCTATTACTTAACTTTTTTTTGCTTAAAAGTAACATATACAAAATTTAATACTTATGTCATGAATTTGTACTTTTTATAATAAATATTGTTGCTTTATCGTAAAAGTGCATTATTATTGCATTCAGTAAATTATTATGTATAAGGGGGGGCGCGATAAAAATTGTGATTCAATACTGGCGCCCCCCTTTTCAAAGTTTGAGAAGCACTGTGGTAAGGTATTTAACTGTAAAACTATTAAAAATGTTAAACAATCTATTAAGACTATAGGTCCGTGTTATGTATGTAATAAGTACGGGCATCTTAAAGTAAACTGTAAAGAGAAAAAGTCTCTACAAAAAAATCTCCTTCAACTGTAAATGAAACTTTTATAACACAGAGTTTAATACAAATTTAAGATTTTGTGAAGCTGAATGTAGTCTTTTAGAACTATAGATAAACAACTCGTAACTAGTTGTATCTTATTTGAGGAAAACTCTGATAAAGGTTTTTGGGTAATAGATACTGCTGCCACGAGTCATTTTTGTAATGACAAAAGTTTATTTTTAGATCTTAAACCGATAACTAACATGAAAATGTCGTTAGCAACGGAGGATAAAAGTTGTCCCGTAGAAGGAATCGGTACACTTAGATTTCGGGTAAAATATAAGGGGAGTTTTCATGAAATAACTTTGACTGATGTATTATTTAATCCTAAGTTGAGGAGAAATTTGTTATCCGGTTCCTGATTAGAAAGTAAAGGTGCGCATTTTGTGGGTACTAAAGGTAAAAAATTAATGTTTTTAATAAAGACTGGATAAAATTGTTCTCGGCGACACGCTATGAAAATTTGTATTTTTTTAAGCCGGATCATTATATTATACCAAAGGGTAAAGAAATTAGTTTTTTTAGTGATGTAACCGCTAAAACAAAAAACGGATCAATAGAAATATGGCATCAACGCTTTTGTCATGTTAATAACGATTACTTGGTAAAAACTAGTAAAAATGATAGTGTAAAAGGTCTCCCACGCTTAACTGATAATGGTAAGACTCATTGTATACCGTGTAAATTAGTAAAGTCCAAGAGAGTTTCATTCAAAAAGACGGGGGCCGTAAGATCAAAACGTCCATTGGAATTGTTGCATATGAACCTGTGTGGTCCAATGCCAACTGAAAGCCAAGACGGTAATAAATATTTCTTGAGTATAATTGACGATTATTCAGGAAAAGTGACTGTATTTCCCATCCGAAATAAATCTGACGTATTTCATACGTTTATAAGATTTCAGAAACGAGCAGAACGTTTTCTAAGTAAAAAGGTAATAGCAGTTAGAACTGATGGCGGACTAGAATTTTGTAATAAGGATATGGATAATTTCTTGACAGAACTGGGTATAAAGCATGAGGTAACAAATTCATATACGCCAAAAATGAATGGGGTCGCGGAGAGATTCAATTTAACCGCTCTAGATGGCATCAAAAAACACACACACACACACATTGCCTAATTCTAGTGAAGTTCCCCATAAGTTTTGGGGAGAAGCATTACTTTGTTTCACTTATGCGTGGAATCGAATTTGTCACAAAGACGGTAACAAAACGCCTTTCGAAAAATATTCAGGTAGAAAACCATCTCGGTATTGCATCTAAAACCTTTTTTGATGTTTGGCATACGCTGGTGTGCCAAAACAAATTAGAAAAAAATTCGATATGCGTGCGAAAATGGGAATTATGATGGGATACGCACAACGTACTAACTACTTTCATTGATAGATGAAAATAAATTAGTCGAGACTATTAATGTAAGATTCGATGAAGATAAGAGGGGAATTAATTTTAGACAAAAAGTTAATAGTAACCTTGGATATAATTTTTAAACCTTCCTGATTATTATGATGATGAGGATGATTTTGATAGAGTAAAAGATTCATTAACGAGTCGTTTAGTTTCAAAGACAAGTACGGAAACGCCCTCAACATCTGAAAAGCCAGGTGTATCTTCCGATAATCATAGCTTGATCCCATGTAAAGAGGTTAAGTGGATTCGAAATATAGGTAGGAAAGTAACTGGATCTAACGTATATTATAGTATAGAAGGGGAAGCAACCCGATTGAAATCTTTTAACGAAATAGAGAGATACTGTAAGAGGCATAATATTGAGTATGATCCTCTAGTTTATTTAATTTTAGAAAAGATAATACCGAATCCCAGGGATTTTCAGACTTGTCAGAGCAACAAGAAGCTCTTATGGTTGAAGTAACTATTCCTAACGGTTACAAACAGGCAATAAGATCCAGAGACGCATCTAAATGGCATGATGCAATGGATAAAGAAATTAACGTAATGATGGAACGTAAAGTTTGGGATTTAGTTGATCATCCGGATATAAAAATTTTAGAAAACCGTTGGGTTTATACCATTAAATATGATGAAAAATAATAAAATTGTTAGATACAAGCAAGACCCGATATTATGTATGCAGTAAATGTATTATCTCAATTCCAAGCAAACCCGGGAATAAAACATTGGAATTGCTTATTGAGATTATTAGGTTATTTAAAATACACTCAAGAATATAAATTAGAACTTTCAAAAGTTAAATCATTAAAACTAAGATGTTATTCAGACTCAGATTTTGCTACAAATAGGGATGATCGAGTGTCGATGGGAGGGTTCATAACTTTTATAGACGAAACTCCAATTTCATGGCGAACTTTCAAGCAAAAATCCGTTAGTCTGTCGACCATGGAAGCTGAGTATGTTAGTTTAACAGAAGCAGCTAAGGAATTCATTTGGCTAAAGAATGTAATTGATAATAAAAGTTTAAATTTGGAATTAAGTGAAAATGTAATGTTTTGTGATAATCAAGCTGCTATAAGTTTTTCAAAGTCACCGGTAGAAAATTATAGAACAAAACATATCGATGTTCGTTATCATTTTCTAAGGAATTTGATATACGACAAGGTTTTCCAAATTAAATATATAAGTACCAAAAATAATTTGGCGGACATTTTTACCAAACCCATGGTAAAAGGAAAAATTGTTAGAATTTTGTAGAAAATTATTTCTTTTTAGAGAATAAGACTTTGTTTCTTTAAGATTAAAATATTAGTTTGTTTATTACAATAAAGATTGTGAATAAAATGTATTTTTTTTTTGTGTTAAATTGTATAACGTGATTATAGATTAAAAATTAATTTACTGATTTGTAAGAGATAATGGTGCGAGATTGGAAAAAGGGGGCCGATTGTTAGACATTTAAAAAGTCGGATCCAAATTTTTATGATCTCCTTGTGTTGTTTTTCCAATCCCGTTCCATGATCTCAATGAAAGTAAGCACACCGATTCGAACCCGATCTTTTTGAGTTTCGTGATTTGTGGTTGGCAGCAACTGCAATGCAAATCGAGCGAGTATTTAAACTCGGCTCATGTTAGTTTTTCTAGACGGAAGGAGAAACAGAAATATAAGAAGTGTGTGAGTGGTTTAACTCTTAGAGGGAGAGAACGGCTGGTTGGCAATGCAACTGCAGGTTGCATCACCATTTTAGATTAGAAATTCATTTTACAATATTAGAAGACGGTTCGAATCGGATGTCTCTGGTAATGTTGCTTTTTGAACTTATTGTTTTTTTTTATCGCTCCAGTAACGAGCAAAGTGACTTTATGATTGATTATTAAAGGCCAATTTTAAGAAAATGTTTTTCGTCTTCATGCCTATTCGACACATAAATTTCACTGCTAGCTTTGCAAAATTTAAATTAGTTTACCAATAAGTGTAACAGTATTGTCATCCAAAATAATCATGTATATAAAATTTCAGCTCAAATGAGCTTTAAAATGTATTTTATTAAGGCTACACGGTACCCTTTTTCAAAAAAATTTTTTGGAGACGGTTACAGTAAAAATAAATGATGTTTTATATTTAGATTATATTCTTAAGCTGAGATTCTGTGTAAGCAAAAAGTCAGTTTGACGAGCCATTATTTTACAATTTTAAAAAATTAGGAATTTTTGAAGTTTATTCAAACTTTTATAAAATACTCAATTTTTAAAATGTTTTAGTAATTTTAAGTTATTTATGATTCTTAGATTATTACAAACAATATTTAGTATGGATTTTAAAATATATTCCCTTGTTGATTTTTAATAATTATTTTTCTAGAAAAACCTGGAAAAAATACGAAAATATTTAAAATATCAACTTTAGCATTTTTTAGAAAAATAACTAGAGTTCTTTGCCCTAAATCCATACTAACTTTTATAGAACATACATTTGGCAGTATATACAAAAAAATTCAAGGCTCTATCTTGAACAGGAAAAAAGCCTTAGGGATTAGAAAACACTTATACCTTCAAAATTAAAAGTCTGAGAAAAACGCATTTAAAGTTTGTAAAGTCATAAAACAAAAACTTATAATGCCCGTAAAACTCTAATTTTTTAATGTGTTATTTTCCAATGCATGTTCTTCATTAAAACACTAATTTTATTAAATATGACTGAAAATTATATTTTTAATTCAAAATATATTTTTGCATAATATTGATAACATTTGTTAAGAAGTCAGTTTATTCAGCTTTATCTAAACCTAATATTTCACAAAACTATTTCACATGTACAAAATAATAATACTACTAACTTAAGCTAAAAATAGTCAGGTTTTCTCATAAAATTTAATTTTTTTCAGTTTTAAATTGGAGCAGTTTAGGAAGTTTTAGCTCTTGTCGTACGACTTTAAAATACTAAAATATAGTACTACAATATGTTTAGTATAATGTAGTTTTATATATATATATATATATATATATATATATATATATACACACATCATGGAAATATTCAGTTATATCTGCAGCATTTGAATTCAGAATACTTGTATTCGGAAGTCTAAGTGCAGAATCAGCTGAGGACTGATTTTTAGATACATCATTTTCAGTAGTATTCCATCTCTTCGAAATATTGCTTCTCACAGAAACCCAGAACGCATTTGCCATGGCATTTTCTCTACAGAAAAAAATTAATGATAAAGCTTTTAAGTTATATATAAACTATTTTTAAAGCAAAAATTGGCCATGAAATTAATCTTTATTAATTAATTATGAGAACTCAAAAAACTCAAAACATAATCAAGCTGAAATGATTTTAGTAGTGAAAATTGGAATTAATAACCATTTCACAAACTAAAAGCTCAAAAATATTTTTAATTAATTCAACTTAAGTGTGAAAAAATGCTTTAAAAGGAAATCGAAACCAAAACCATAGCTCATAAAACTTCAAATTTCTTAAAAACTAATTTACTAAGAGATCTGAAATTTCGTGGCAAGCATCTCAATGATATGGGCCACCAAAACATGCAAAAAAAATTTTTTTCGGTAAAAATGAAATTTTTAGGGTTACTGTGTAGCCTTAAGGGGGTCACTTCACGCAGCATTTTCCCTATCTCCGTAATGTTAAAAATTACCAAGTTTAAGGAACATTTTTTAAAAATTGGCTGGTTGTACAGTCATGAATTTTTTTTGTGTATTCATTGTATTGTTTTATTATTTTAATGGGAGCATTTTTAAAAATTTTGATTAGTTTTTTTTTTTTAAAAATTCATATGTGGAGTAACACGTCAAAAATTTTAAAACGATGAAAATTCTTGTACATTTTAATCCATAAATATTTTTTGAATAATTTTTTTGACAAAATCCCTCATTAAAATATTTATTTGTATAGTGTTAACATATGTGCAAAGTTTCAAGGCTGTAAAATAAGTAGTTTTTTCAAAAATGTTCCTTTTGTGTTGAAATTTACACTTTTGAGAAATAATGATTTAAAGTACAAACTTACTATTAACTAATGCATACCAGAACTATAACTTGGATTGCTAGTGTCATCTGCAAGATCATCTTCTTGCCTACATTTTAATTGTTTGTTTTTATTTCTGGCTTCTTTGGTTCATTGTAAAACTGACTATTCTGCTTTCCTAATACACAGATGATCTACTTTTTGCAATGCTCGACATTGGTAAAATTCAGGTGTTGAATGTTTAATACATCTAAAACTTTCAATTTGGTAATGAAGCTTTGATTATATAAGTATATAGCTGCATGTACTATAGTTTTTGAAGTTCCCAATTGCACAAATACAGTTTTTGGAATTATACACCAAAAACTATTTCCGCTTTCACTAATATTTTGAGTTTTATCAAGCAAGCATCCAGATAAATGTTCAAGATTAGTGACCTCTAAATACTTTGTTCATGTAATTCTCCTAATTACAATAGGTAAGTCGTGTTTATGCTTGTATGTGTAACCATTCAGTATGTGGACATATTAAATCTACACCACAAGTCACATCCCATGGGGCATAAACCGTGTCGTAGATTCAAACCTGTGAACATTTTATCAAAAATTATAGCCCATATAGCTTGCCTTATGGCTGACAAATTTTCCCGAGTTGTTTTGAACAGCCAAAACATAGCAACTTTGCAATTTGTTTATTTCAGCATCTGTCAAGCCATTACGGCATCCTAGAGATTTTTTGTCTTTAAGCTTTCTGTCTTTTAATTTTAATTTTAAGGCCCTAAGTCATGTCCCCATCATTTTCTCAACATGATTAACACATTCTAATTGTTCAATATTGTCATATCTTTAGATTCTAAAACTGATTTGTATGCTTGAGTTCACATATAGTCCAAATATTGTGTATATCGTAAATTGTGTAATGTCTGCGAGTGATGAGAGATACAAAAAAAAAAAAAAAAAAAAAAGTGCACCTCTTCAACTTCCATTCCCCAACTATTTTCAATGTAACTTGCCGAACACTCATTGCTATGTACATCGCTGTTAAAATTACACAAACATTTTTGCGATAATATTTTAGCATCAACAACTTTCCCAGTGTCCAAACTAACTGCCGTAACAACACCATTTAGAAATATATAGCTTATTTTTAGCCAGGTACCATTGATAGCCACTGGTACATTTGGTTATTAATTATTAAATATTGTTTCGGCAGCAGCTAAAGCCATAGACACTTTGGTTACTTTCTCTGTCACATTATTTAATGTATGCATGGAATCACAAAACCACTATGGTGTAAGTGACAAATGCATAACTCCGCAAAATATTTTTGCAACTGCTACTTTTTTAATAACCATTTCAAACTAAAAGCTCAAAAATATTTTTAATTAATTCAACTTAAGTGTGAAAAAATGCTTTAAAAGGAAATCGAAACCAAAACCATAGCTCATAAAACTTCAAATTTCTTAAAAACTAATTTACTAAGAGATCTGAAATTTCGTGGCAAGCATCTCAATGATATGGGCCACCAAAACATGCAAAAAAATTTTTTTTCGGTAAAAATGAAATTTTTAGGGTTATTGTGTAGCCTTAAGGGGGTCACTTCACGCAAAAGAATTTATATCCAAAGATATCAAGAGCAGGAAGTACTTGAAATATTTGTTCTAATGTACTTTTATGCAAAATGTTTTCCTGAAACGCGACCTTTTCACTACTTGGTATTTCTTTGAGCAGGAAATCTATTGATGACTAAACTTATGATTTTGAGCCTTGATCCGATGGTGAGGATGATATTTGATGTCCATGGGAAGAATCTTCGAGAGTACGCTCCATTCAACTTGAAGTAGCTCCAATATTCCGAATGGGAGGCCATTATTGGAATCAGGGCTCGAACGCACACAGCGACCATTGGGGTACTATGGCTACTGCCTTACTTTTTGATTGTTTGAATATGTTTAATATCACGTACACAAGTTTAGCTTTCCTTAAAATAAAAAAAAATATTTAGGTAAGTTCAATTAAATTCTAAATGACATGGTAGTTATTCTGTTGGGTAGCAGATTTCTTTATGAAAATTCTAGTTTTTCAAAGGTGATTCGAACAATGACTGTTGATTCATGATCGAATTTTAATTTTTTCCACCCTGAAGAATAAGGATAGAGAGAGTTATACTAGTCCTATAGAAATTTTAGTTTAATAAATCTATGTTTTATGGAAGCGTATTAGTAGCGAAAGTAGTACTTCTCAAACTTTCCGTATTTGTGACCCAATTTTCAGTCATGATTTTCATTGCGCCCCTCCCCCCATACAGTAATAATGTATTGAATACAATAATAATGTACTTTGATGCTAAAGCTACAATCTGATTTAAATTATAAACAGTAATTATCAAGATAATTAATAAATTTTGTATATGACAAGCCCATGGGAATCGCTAGTAATTATTAAACTTGTTTTTATTTTAGTATTGATAAATTAACTATCAAATACATTGTACAGTATATATATATTGATACATTTATAAGTATAGGGTGTCTTTTTTAGAGGTATAAAACTTTAAATTGCAATAAAACAACGATGTATTATTCGATTGACATGAATTTTTTTTATTCGAAAGATAATCTTGTGGCATTACATTTTAAATATGATTTCTGGCATAGGACTGAAACGGCTGGCTCGGATGTAGTCCAATCTGGACGTCCAATTTTCGATGACTTTTTCCAACATTTGTGGCCGTATATCAGCAATAACACGGCGAATGTTGTCTTCCAAATGGTCAAGCGTTTGTGGCTTATCCGCATAGACCAATGACTTTACATAGACCCACAGAAAATAGTCTAGCGGTGTTAAATCACAAGATCTTGGAGGCCAATTCACAGGTCGAAAACGTGAAATTAGGCGGTCACCAAACGTGTCTTTCAATAAATCGATTGTGGCACGAGCTGTGTGACATGTTGCGCCGTCTTGTTGGAACCCAGCTCCTGGACATCATGATTGTTCAATTCAAGAATGGAAAAAGTCAGTAATCATGGCTCTATACCGATCACCATTGACTGGAACGTTGTGGCCTTCATCGTTTTTGAAGAAGTACGGACCAATGATTCCACCAGCCCATAAAGCGCACCAAACAGTCAGTTTTTCTGGATATAACGGTGTTTCGACATACACTTGAGGATTAGCTTCACTCCAAATGCGGCAGTTTTGTTTATTGACGTAGCCATTCAACCAGAAGTGTGCTTCATCGCTAAACAAAATTCGCTTATGAAAATCGGGAACAACGGCTATCTCGTTTTGGGCCCATTCGACGAATCTACGCCTTGCTTGATCATATTTAAAATGTAATGCCATAAGATTATCTTTCGAATAAAAAAAATTCATGTCAATCGAATAATACATCGTTGTTTTATTGCAATTTAAAGTTCTCTACCTCTAAAAAACACCCTATATATCAGTGTAAATGTGTATTTTATTTTTTAATATGTCAATGTATTTTGTTTTGCTTCCTTTCGGTAAATTAATAATTAATTAAAAATTTTTATTTTCTGATTTTGAAAAATGTTCGTCACCCCCCCTACGTAGGGTTATCACGCCTCCTTAGGGAGGCACACACACACATGCCCCACAGTTTGAGAAATGCTGGTCTAAAGTGAATATATTTGGGGGGGAAGGTTGATTGTTTGGTTTAATCACTTATCTGCGTAATGTTCTAGTTTATTTTTTCCTGTCACCAACAGCTCACTCTTGTTATCTTCAGACAGAAAATCTACTAATAAATATAATTTTTATATTTCTGTTATTAAAATATTTGTATGTATTATGAATTAAGTCCAATTAAACAAAAATTAAGTGATTTTTTAAAATATTATCCAAATGGACGAATTTATTAGATTTTTTAAAATTTAATGATTAAAATTGATTAGAATGTGATGATTAAAATTTAATGAACTTGTTAAAATAATGGTATTGCTGTATTTTAGATTCAGTTAAAAAATAAAGTATTTTCTAATATTTTCATCAATAAGCTTAATATTTAGACTTATTTAAGGTTCTTTAACCTTATTTTTTAATCATCTCTACTGAAATTAGAAAATGAAGGTGATATTAATCGATGTCACACGGGATAGCAAATTAATTGTATGTAATTCAGAAAACAAACGCTTAAAAGAAATTAAAGTATGTAGTTTCCTTCGAAAACAAAAATATTCGCATTCATCCCATAAAAGTATTATGATTTTATTTATTCCATCTATTAAAAGCACAAAATTATTTTACGAAGCAGTTTTATAAAAATCTTAAAACATACTAAAGGAATTTTTAACATGTTTTTTTCCAGTAAAAATTAAAATTTACGAAGTAACATAACAGTTATATAAATAACATACTAAGTAACAGTTTGTAACTATATCACATGTTTATAAAGAAAAGTGCTAAATAAATATCCTTCTTATAAAGTCACAGAAAAGCACCCATGCTTTACTACTGTACATATTGGAGTATTAAAGTATGTTTGTGTGGTGTTTTCTAAAGCTTTCTGCCACTCTCTTACTTATAACCTGCCTAACAGGACTGTAGCACTGATTAAAAGCATAGGAGATGTTACAAAATACGAAGTGGAATTAAAATTAGTCAATTTTGATCTTTTATAAAATGTTATTCTTGTGGAATTCCATCGATTTTTCTAAGAGTGGTCTTAAATTTATGCAAGTAACTAAGTCAAAATGGATGCAAGCAAGATTTATAAAACTACTAGCTGCATAGTCCGGCGTTGCACGGGCTTTCTCTACTTTTATAAATTTTAACTTTCCTTCACAAAATTAGCACTTTTAATACTCTTTTTCAAAATGACTTCCACCCCCTCCTCTACCGCTTAGCCCGGCATTGCTCGGTCTTTAACTGAGTGTATAACTTAAAATTCCCTGTTTCGAAATTTTTTCGCTTCTCTTTGTCAGACAGGATTATTTTCCCCTGGCGTTGCACGAACATTTTTAAATGCATAACATATTGTCATCGAAATTCCTTTTCCTCTCTCACTATCAGCTGTTCCTGGTACGTGTGTGTGATCTCTATATTAACGTCATTACAAAATTCGCGTGTTAATTTCCCACAATTAATTATTACTGCCCTTTTAAAATTTTGGCTACCGCTGAAGACCCGCTGTCGAATCTGTCGAGAGTTTAAACGTCCTAGCGTTGGTGTGGTATGATAGTTAAGAGAGATGGATACCAGCTCAAGTCTTATCCTTGTCACTTGACAATGGTTCAAAATGTCGAGGTGCGTTGCCAAAAGCTTTCGAGTAAGTGAACAATGGGACTCTAATTTTTGCAACTTTTTAGGCCCAGGAAACGAAGATGTACCCTTTTAAAAATAGTTGTGTGTTGAAAAAAGTAGAAATTTTTATAATTACAAAATATTGTAACTATATTAAATGTTGAATTAAAATTGTGAGCACTTTTTGAAATGACTGATACACGAGAAAAATGTTTCATGCAATTATTTCTACAAATGAAGAAGTTATAAAAAATTTGAATTTGATAAGTAGTTATTAAATATTAAAAATTTGATTTTTTTTAAAAAATCGTAAGAGTTTTCGGCATTTTATTTTTTTAAATCATTAACTCTAAAAGATCAAAAAATTAGTTTTTTAAAAATCGTTTTCATACAAACGCATCGATATTGATTCATTTTAGAAAAAATCATAAAATATGTTAAGTATCGTTGTTCTGCAAAAAAAAAAAAAAAAAAAAAAAAAAAACCCTTTGAGACGACAAAATTGCTGGCGAAATTATTAAATGCGCGAATAAAATTTTGAGTACTTTTTAAAAAAATCATTAAAATTAATTAATGATGTTGTTTCGAACCCGGGTACAAACGGTAGTAATCAAGCGCTCTTCCGATCGCGCCACGAAATCTTCGGAAAAAAAAGGAGTGAAAAGACCTATAAAATTAAAGGAAGAGATATTCAATTTCGTAAAATCTGGTGATTTTCAATATTTATTGTGTGGTGCATCTTCTTTTCTAGTGTAACCTTTCATCAAATGTGACGCGCACAGAGGAAAAGAGTCATTTGGCGCCAAGCAGGTTTTCGCCGCCAAATGAGTGAGTGAATATTAACATCGCACTGTTCAGCTACACGAGGGCTTTTGGCGATCGACCACGTAATTTTGTGGACGGCACCTGAACTGGCACCCCATCTCCTAACTACCACACCACACCAATGGGAGGACGTTTCAGCTCTCAACAGATTCAACGTACATTACTGCCCTACACGGCGGGTCTTTAGTGGTACTGGGCTCGAATTCATGACATGCCTGCCATGATCCGATAACTTGACTACTGGGCTACCATAGCCCTTTTTGCCGCCAAACCCTTGTCTATTGTAAAATTAGTTAATTGTTAAAGTTTTAATTTTTTTCCAAGGTTTCCTTTTTAAGTTAATGCCTTCAAACTTCATATATAGATTGAAAATAACGGTAATTTTTAAACCAAAAATGTAATAAAAATAATGCTTAAATATTTCTCGCAAAAAGGGAAAAAAACGAAAAAAACAAAACAATTTTTTTATAAGCAGTAATTCTTAAGTAATTTTTTTTCAATCTTTGTACAGATTACGGATAATATCGTTCTACACACGGAAAAAAAGTTTCGTGAGATTATTTTCATAAATAAAGAAGTTATTAAGTATTTAAATAAAATTTTGAGTATGTTATGAAAAATCGTAAGGAAAAAAAAAAGGTTTTTGACATTTTTTTAAATGACTGATTCTAAAAGAGAAAAGTATGAACATTTTAGTGTAGAATATTATTTCATTAATGCAAAAAGGAAATGCAAACGGAATGATTTAAAAATTATCTTCATAAAAACGTATCAATTTTGACTCATTTTAGAAAAAAATGTAAAAAATAGAAAATATAATTTGCAAAATAAATTATATCGTATCGTGGCGAAGTAAATGATCTTTCCGATTATGTAATTATTTTTTGTCTGAGTCTCATAAAAAGAAATTAGATCATCTTTTAAGAACGTTGGGGATAAAAAAAAAAACGTCGAAAAATTCGAACTTCGCTAAACTCATTCCGAAAAGCCGGTCGGTGGTAAAAAATGCTAACAGGGCTAAAACAATTATGTGTGTGTTTTAAGGTTTTTAATTAATAGCTTTTTAACTAATTGCAATATCGGAATATAAATAGTCAAAATGGATTTCTCGGATCATTCCCAATCTTTTGGTAACTTTGGCAAGTTTCTGCGTCGTGCGGTTCGTGAGAAAATATATCCACGTGTAGTCAGATACGTTTGCTTTTACCTACGAATTTTAATTTATAAAACTTATAATATACTAGAGTTGATACCCCTTGTACGCTTGAGCAACACTGATGGTACAAATTGTACAACTGTTCATACTTATTGCTCAAATTATAAAAATGTAATTTATATGTCTGTGTATAATGTAGTTCTATTTAATTGTTCTTTTTCACACAAAATTCGTTCTTGGCTTCCCTCTTCAACTAAATTCATCACTGAAGCTGCATCGTCCAACACTTCTTTCATATAGTCTTCAGATTTTGATAAAACTAAAGCTCTTGTATCCTTCTGGAAAGTTGGTTGGTTAGTTCCGTTGATTGTTAATAAGTCGTATGAGAAAGATTTTTCTCACATAACGCGATTGCAGTCCCATATTTTTCTGCGGGATATTGTAATAATGTACTATCGCCAAATTAGTGACATTATATGAAGCAAAGGACTGGTTGTCGATTCAGCGCGAACGACACATACGAAATCAGGGTTACCAACTTTGCGAGTTATCTTGAACGTTGACATTGTTACAATAGTACGTTATAAATTTATTGCAGCATCACAAAAACTTATATAGAAAGAGATTACATAACATGCTTACGAATCTCGTACTGTATTATTTTTGATAAAAAGCTGGCTTTTTCGAAAAATCATAAAACAAGTTTTGTTTAATGCATCACAAATGTTTAATTAATTTTTTTTCATTAAACAAGATGTAGCACAACAGTGAGGAGTTAGCATAATACAGTAAACAATTATTTGTCTTTTAGACCCAAAGGGATGTAAAACTTATCATATTGCTGCATAATATTTTATAAGATTAGTCTCTTTTCTCCATTAACCAGATTATCTAGTTTTAAAATTATCTTAATATATCGGACTACGTTCGGAACTGATTTTAAAAAAACGCATAAATGGATAATTTTCATGATATTTAGTGTCACTTAGATTAGAATACATGTATAAAATTGTTTTAAGGGCATTTCGACAAAAAAATTTTATTTAAATAGAATATTGCGGCAAAAAATTAGCTTAGGATAACCTTTTTTCAAAATGTTCTCCTTTTGTGAAAAAAGCTTTTATTATAATAATATTTTGCCTGTATATAGCTCAGACCTCTGTACAGAGGATCAACTATGATTTTTGAAAAATTCACATTTTCAGAGTTACAACCAGTTGAAATAATTATGGTCGTTTTTTTCTTAAAATTTCTCCCCTCTGTTCGCGTAAAACAGGGGTGTCCAACACGCACGCGGCCCGCCAGTACGTAAGTTGCGGCCCGCCGACTCTTTTTAAGAAATTTTTAAATATCACATTTTTAAAGTTTTTTCATTTTGAAATTTATTTGAGGGAAAATAAAATTATATATATACAATGTATATGCTTGTTACCTGTTCTTGTTTTAAAATAAATCCTCTTTGGTAATAGAAATGTCCTCTAGATTAAAATAGATTTATATTTTATCAAACAGTTACATTTGATTTTACTATAGTAAATTACTTTTTAATAAATTTCGAATTGCATTATGCACATCCTTTACTATGAATAGCACATGATTCTCTGTGTGTGCGACCTTCATTTCTCCTCCTCCTTTTCTGTTCCCAAAAAGCAGGAGGCAGTCTCTCTCAGAGATGTTTTTTAAAGTTTAAAAAAAATATTCAGGATGGCAAAGATAAAGGTCAATGTATACTTAATCGTTTGCGAATGACATCACAATCAAGTTTCAACAATGAGTAACGAAAGATCAATTAAAAAGGAACACCGTAATTTTCAAGAAAAGGCAACACACACACTGTAATATTTTAAATATTATTTGATCATTGCATTTGTATATTATATAAACATTATTATGTTATCTATGTCTATACATGAAAAATAATGAATATAACAATAATTTATTCTGTTTTAAATTTTCACTACAATAAATTGTTTTTTGTGTTTCCAAATCTGATATAAAGTTACATATTTTTATAAGTGGCCCACGAGATTATAATGTTTTTCCGAAGTGGCCCGCAAGGTCATTTGGGTTGGACACCCCTGGTGTAAAACATGGATAAACCCACTTCTAACTTATATATTTCAAGAATTCTAGTTGAGCCTCTGTACAGCGGTCTGAGCTATATACAGGCAAAATATTATTATAATAGAAGCATTTTTCACAAAAGGAGAATATTTTGAAAATTGGTGTCATTCTATGTTCATTTTTTGTCAAAATATTGTACTTAAATAATGTGTGTGTACTTAGTATTATAATAATTTTTTATTGTAATACTATTCTTAAAACAATTTTTATACATTTTCTTATCTAAGTGACTCTAAATATCATAAATATTATCCATTTATATGCTTTTGCAAAATCACGGTTCCGAACGCAGTCAAATACCTTAAAGAATTTTAAGAATTTGAATAAAAGTAGCAGGAACTAACCAGATATAATACAACCCAAGAATATCACGAGAAACTATCCGATATATTGAAGTTGTATTAGAATTCTATACGTAAGTAAAAGCATTTTAAACTTTGGATCTGCTCAGCA
This sequence comes from Trichonephila clavipes, assembly GCA_019973935.1. Classification (NCBI taxonomy): domain Eukaryota; kingdom Metazoa; phylum Arthropoda; class Arachnida; order Araneae; family Nephilidae; genus Trichonephila; species Trichonephila clavipes. The sequence goes on from BMAU01019670.1 coordinate 45,804, forward strand.
GATTAAAACATAATCGGATTACGGTATAAGCGGGGTTTCTAGTCCCTCAATGCCAGAATTTAATGTAACTACATTAGGTCTCTATTTCCTGGGTAATTTATATTCTACGAGGATTTCAAGAGTAAAATTATTTTTGTATTGTTGAAATTTCCTATTTCCAATTGAAATTTATTATGGTATAGGTTTTCATTGCTCGCGAAATAATTCCAATTGAGCCTGATTACGAATTAATTATATTTTGTTAACTTAATTATCCCAGTAATGAGTTATAAATATTTATTGTTTCCAATGCAGATAAAATGGAGTCTATTTAAATAATTTCTTTAGAATTCGTTTCTAAAATCAGTTTAAATATATTGGGGAGATTGTTAAAATTTTTCAGTTACGGATAAAAATTAAAGGGATAATAAATTATCTAACATGGCAATTAAGGTATATCAAATGACATTTTTAAGCTTTATTTCAAAAATTATTTTGATTTGAGATGATTCTGTAAAAATCTTTTCAATTTTCCTTCATCAGTTTATTTTTTTCAAAAATAAATTAGTCTTTCATAGCTGTCCTCATAATATTCGCGGCTCCTTTTAAATCACATTGAATGCTCTAATTAAAAGTGATTGTACGAATATCTTCTGGGTTGTAAGTTGAGATTTTTGATAGATTTCTATTTCGGTGGATAGGCGATTACATGTATTTATGTTTGACGGAGGGATAACATATATTTCTATTTTGATTATGAATGTTATTGAACAGATTTCTGCTTTGATTGCTGAATGTGATTGAAAGGATTCCAGTTTTGATAAGTATATGTGATCGAATAGATTTCTGTTTTGATGCCTAAATGTGATTGAACATATTTCTATTTTTAAAGTTAAATGGATATTTTGTAACAGAAATTGATTCAAATGTAATATTTTGTAGAATACTGAGTGTTGTGTAAAAGAGTATTTGATTTGAGTTTAAAGGTGCAATCAATGGCTTCGCAATGATTAAATTTCTAATCTTATTCGACCTTCATCAAATTCAATAATCATAAACTTGTAAAAATTGTGCAATCATACACTAAACTGCCATAAAAAGTATTAATAATTTTTTGAGAAAGAAGTTACCGTCATTTTTCACAAACGTTAATTTCTTCTCATCATTTAAAAGTTAAAAGAAATTGGAATCATTTTCTGCATGTTTAATATTAAGTACAGAATTTGTGAGCCATGAGTTCCAGATTTTGAGCTGAGAGTATATAATAAAGAGTAATAGAAAAAATTTTTTGAGAAATTATTCTTAAAAACGCATTTTTTTAAATAGCGTCAAACTTTGAAGCTACACGAGGGTTATAAACGACGGACCTCTTAAATTTGAACTTAAGTGACGAAAACGGCACGTAACCTGGTTCTTCACTTTCTCAAATCTTCTACAGGCAGAAGATTTAACATACATCAGATCTTCTATACGGTGGGTCTTTAGAGACACCAAGACTCATTAACGTCAGCCAATTCACAACCAAGATCAATCCATTATAGCGAGACAACTCCAAAAACTTTTTAAATTTTTAAATGACTGAAGTACACACGATGATTTTCATTTCAAAATTAAGATTAGTTTTAAAAATAATGTAGCTTTCAAGCAAAATTTGATTTAAGCAAAACAAAGAGTTGATAAGCATTAATAAAACACTTAGCACAAAACAAGACTAGAAATTATCCAAGAGTTTGAGAACTATTGTCCGATTTAAAAAATAGAGTAATTTTTTTATTACAATCTACTTGTAGTATTTTGTTTTCCATGTAAAAATTTTTTTCTTACATTTGACTTTTCTGTAGATCAATCCCGTGTTCCCTTAAATAATGACAAACGCCTTGGCGACAGACCTCGTAATTTTGAACCACTGTCAAGTGATGAGTATGACATCTGAAATGGCACCTCCCTTCTCCAAATTTTCATTCCTTGCCGATGGGAGGAGTTTGAGTCTCAACAGATTTAACGTGCATTTAACGTACATCAGCCCCTCTCCACGGTGGAACTTCTGTGGCTATAGATTTCAAAACCGCGACATAACAAGGCCGGCCACGAGCTCGTGACCCTAACCACTTGGCACAGCCACGATCACAGCCGAGGCCTAGTGGTTAGGGCATCGGACTCCAGACCGGAAGGCCTGGGTTCGATGCCCGACACCACCAAATACCCTCCGAGTACACACGGAGTACGTGCTCGTTAAATAAGTGGCCCCGAAAGTCTTGTGTGTGGTCGCAGCTGAAACCACGAGTGCAGGGTAATGGAGAATATTTCCCTCCCCTCCAGTTCCATGCCTAAATTGTGGACGTGGAGACCGATGGTGTCGTCATCTATCGTCCCTTCGGGAATTTCACCGATCTAAATCGTACTGTCAACTGTATGGTGCTCAAGGCTGAGGCCAACGACAGGCGTACATCTAGCACTTGCCACGATGAATTTCGTGGGCCTCGATCTAACTATGTCAGAGAAGTGGCATGAGCAACAACACATCGGTCACAACTCAAAACATAAATGTTTCCCTAGGGGTCAAGTAATATGACTTACAAGCTACAAATGAAGCCACAAAATACTAGTGCAGGGACGTCATAAGACATGGGCCAGCTGGGCTCCGGCCCAGGGCCTCGTTTCGTTCTCGACTGTCTTCTTAAGATCATGATCCGGATAATTTTAATGATCAATAATTATCCCCGTACATATACTCCGAAAAACAGGGAAATTTAAACTGCATATCAACTGGTAAAAGTGGTAAGGCAGTATTGTTATGTAATGATCGTTGTCCATGTCTAGGCCTAATGCCCTAAACAATCATTCATTTAGCCAAAATAGGGCCATCGGTCGAGCCAGTAAGTGAAATTATGAGTCATGCACATTTATTTGTTTCAAATTATCGTTTAAGCGAGTATATGACAATAGATCTTATAACGGTCTACTTTTAAAGATAACAGGTTGGGCCTACTTTTGCATAAAGAACCATGGCCTCAAAAAGTCTTATAATGTCCCTGTACTGTTGTTGCCTTGAAAGAAATTTTAATGTTAGATGTATGTGTACTAGCAAAAAGAATTCACGAAGAAAAATCCTTTCAAAAGAAACACTTTCGTCTTAATCAAGAAATGGTCAAATGTAACCAATGTCTTTTCGAGCAAAATAAAATCACTTAGGAGCTTATAAAGATTAATGCTTTTAAAGCAAGCAGAAATTAAACTCTTATGCTGTCCCTTGAGAATAAGATATTAGTTATGATGTCAGTAAAATATTCTTCGTACATTACTTCGTTAAAAAATTATTCGACATTTAAAAGGTTAGTCGGTGACTGAAAGGAGAAATCGACATGCTGTAATGAGGAAGACTAGAAACATCTGTAAGCAAATAAATGCCTCCATTGCTTGTACCAAGCTTTTGTTCCGGCTAATGCTTGTCATTTCTAGATTATTCAGATTCATTCTGTGGAATATATTTTCCTTCATTTGATAGCTCGTAGTTTAACTTAATTTGTAATGAATGTATTTTAAAAACATGTCTTATGTAAATAAAATCGAGAATTCGATCCTAAATGTATATTCGAGAAATTTACCCAAAAGGTGAATTGCATCCGAGAATTGTCACAATTACTTAAGTCCAATACGACTATTTTGGTTCATTGGAACACCTTTATTCGAGATCAGTCGCGGATCAATCACTAACCTAACAAATGAAATTGTTTCATATCCAACAGTCAATGTCTATTAACTTCCATTTTGAATTATCAAAATAAACGTAATTGTATACATTGTAGGCCACAATTACTCCAAATGTGAGCCTTGCTAATCCAATTTGGGGCTACGTGAATAAATTTAAGAATTACAGAAATTTTGGAAATTGATTTAATTTTTTTTTGTATTACTAATATGTTTCCAAAACACTAATAGTGTGTTAAAATATTCTAGAGCTGATTGTGTGTGTATTATTAATTTAAATATATTAATTTAACTATTAATTTATACTGTAATTTTTTTTATTCTGTGTGTCTTAATTATGAATACCACTTTTCTAATCACCAGTCTCATTTCATTCTTCACGATAGAAGGATTAAATTCTGTGCTTTGATTTTCATTTCCTATTCTTAGAAAAAAATAGGTTCACTCCTAGGAGAGCCCACACCCTTGGCGCGAATTACTTTGGTTAGTGATAATTGCACCATCTTGGTAACCCTACTTTTTTAGACACTACATATAGCAACCCTAACTATTTCTAGCATTTTCGTATTTTGTGGGCGTGCATTTCGAATTCCATTTTGTTGTTGGGCTCCGGGCAGGCTGCGTGTGTGAGGGAATATACTTTAGAATTTTTTACTTTGTTGAATGCGAAAGGCAAGAAAGAATTGATTGAATGGTGTATAAAGGAAGGATTGAATGCTTCTAGTTATGAATGTCCTAAACGTAATGATCGGCATGATGTAACATGGTCGGAAATAAAACACTTTCTTCGAAATCGTACCAGCCACGCCGAATGCATGTTCGACCATTACCTCGCAGAATAAATATGGCGGCGCTCACACGATCATTCGCTTAATGATGAGACCTTTAAGGATATTTTAAAAGCTGTTGTTACGCTGTACCCTCCACTCGGAAAAGATCAGCAGTAAGAAAGTAAGTGCTGCTTTTATATTTTTTATCTTAAATGTTTAATTTCTGTATTGTTTACATATATTTTCATTATGCAACCCCCTTATCCCTCCATTTTCCCTAGCCGCCATTGTCGGGTTCACTTGGCGCCATCTTGTTCTGGCTTGGCGCTTTTTTCAGTTTGTCGCCAAGGGTGTGGGCTCTCCTAGGATTTTACCAAAAATATCTTAAGGGCGTACACATGCATTTCTAAGTGATTAAAGGGCGCAAGCCCTTTCCTATATATATAATACCCTCTTATACCATTTCTAAGAATAACTATTACCTCTATTCATTTAACCTCGTGACTATAACACCCCTATTATTCTGCGCATTGTATTTCCCTAGCTCTCTCTCTCTGATAGAGAGAATTTGGAGATTCTTCTCTTTTCTCTATCTGTACTTATTGCGAAAGGGTTACCATCATGAACACTTCTCCTATGTTTAAAATGCGTTAGTAAATTCGTTTTCCTACTCGGTGGTTATCCTGTCAAAAATTTAGAAAATGCACACATTTATTACATACTACACATATCGCACCTCTAGTTGAAAACCCCAGTAAATCAAAAAAAGTACGCAATTTAAGTTAAGGACGTTTTCAAAATCTTTAGCAGAATATCAACGCAAAGATAAAATCTGCGTAACGATGCCTCCAACCGTCGGCGAGGAATGGTGCGTGAGTGAGTGAGTGAAAATTAACGTCGCACTGTTCAGCTACACGAGGGCTTTTGGCGACGGACCACGTAATTTTGAACCATGGTCAAGTGACGTGGACGACACCTGAGCTGGCCCCCTCTCTCCTAACTATCACATCACACCACACCAACGGGTGGACGTTTCAGCTCTCGACGGATATAGTGTGCATCGCTGCCCTACACGGTGGGTCTTTAGTGGTACAGGGCTCGAATTCGTGACAAAGCCAGCCACGATCTGATACCTATACCACTCGGCTACTGCGGCCACTGAGAAATGGCGCGAGAAGTTGATTTAGTTGGGTGCACAAAAAAGTTGCTTAACGCTGGTATAAAACTAGAGTAAATCGGAAATTGTGTTTTTTTTTCAGGTTTTAAGCAGACCATTTAGATATGAGTTAGGTAAGCCAGCTTTATAGAATGTTAGCTTCATATGTGTAATATTAGAATAGGGATATCTCTCATAGGTTTTCTAAAATAAGTTTTTCGTAATTTCTCAAAAATGAGATATTTTGATTTATTTGGGTTTTCATCTAGAGGTGCAATATGTATGTGCAGCACACGCACAAGCAGCCCCTGCTGTTGAATTAAAATAATTAATTCCATTCTTGTTCAATGGGTTAATTTGACTAAGTCACTCTATTACTGCATGGTGGCAATTGACAATAGGACAGTGCTTCTCAAACTGAGGGGCGCCCCCCTCCCCTAGGGAGGCGTAATAACCCTAGGAGGATGGCGCGAGCATATTGAAAAGCAGAAACAAAAGATTATTGAAAAAATTATTAATTTATTGAAAGCAAACAAAAAAATACATACAGACATGATAAAAAAAAAAAATTAAAAAAAAAAAAACATTTACGCTGATATAATACACCTATAAATGTATCTGTACTGCACAATGTATTTTATAATTAATTTAACAATACTAAGTTAAGAACCAATTTAATAATTACCAGTGACCCCACGGGATTATATATGAAATTTTATGCAAAAATCAACACTTAATCATTTGTACGGTTTATAATTAATCCCTCGATTGCAGATTAAAAGTCACGCTATTCATTTCCCAATGCTACCATTTCAGTGCCGGTTATCCATTGGGCGCTTGCAGTGGGTTCCCAAGGACCCCGACAATCTGGACTTAACCAGATTTTCTGATTATAAATTTTGATCCGCCAGTGCCAAGGAGAAGTTCTGCGCCCAGGGCCCGAAATGAGCCTAAACCGGCACTGCACCGTTTTGCACGTATGCACGCGTATGGGGTGTATGGGGGGGGGAGGAGGGAGTAATAAATAAGTAAATCCTCTGAAATAAGTAAATCCTTCGCAAACACTGTCAAGGTCATTTTATTGCATTCCAAAGCCTTGGGAATAATTTTATGCACAACAGTGTTAAAAGATCGTATTTTTGAAAGACGTATATATACGTCCGAACAATTTACGCACTGACTGAGCGATGCATTACTATTACTTGAGGTTATAGTCGTATTGTAACTTTTGCGTCAAAGTATCGTATTATTGAATTCAATACATTGTTATTGTATGGAGGGGGTGCAATGAAAATTATAATTGAATATTGGGTCGCAAGTATTGAAAGTTTGAGAACCACTGCAATAGGACCATTGATTTCTAACCCTACTTCGAAAACCTACTGTTAATTTCTACATTGTGTGATAGTTTTAAATCTCAACTCCACTTAATCTATAACAGTCTTCATTATTTTAAACGGCAGATCTGTAAGATAAATTAGGACTCAATTTTAGCTCATAGTCTTTCACTATCTTGCAATTACGACCATTTGGTTACCTCTGCCTAATAACACTATGAGAGAAGTAGAGTAGATTATTGAAATATAATCTAGTAATTCTATGTGTGTGTGTGTGGAACAGAATCTGTTGTAGGGATCAATATTTGATTTGGCATCTTACACTTATTTTCTCTATTACTTCACATAGCTCATTTGTATATTCGTTGGTTGAAGTATGGTTTCCAATGGTGCAACACGACAGTAACTTTAAGCAAAATTTTCATCCATTTCTACTCATTGTCAACCCCCATGCCCTATGTTAACTTCTCCAAAATTTTGATGTTTCCTATACAACATATAAATTTTTAATATTTAAAAATTGAACTATTCATGCCAAAATGAAAACTCGTTCAGGCAACAAGAAGAATTTATTCGGAAACTGTCTTGACAAAAGTTATAAGCAGGTTTTCAAAACATAGCGAGGAGAGAGAGAGAGAACTGAAATTATTATACTAAATCATTTTAGAGAGTATTCTAAATTTAGTGAAATCCTTCAGTTTGATATCTGCCGCAGAAATGTTTTATCTTAAGCTTCAAGTTAATTAGCTTCAATTTCAAATCTCTGATACATATAAAGTCTCTCAATTTCTCTTTTCTTCAATAACAAATCATTTATGGCACTAAATTCATATTCAGCTAAATATGAAGATGGAAAGGCCAACGACAGTTTCTTGCGAAGTTGGTTGATTTGGGGAATTTGATTTCTATTTCATCTGTTATGCCTCCACTCCTTTGATATGGAATGCGGTTTCAACTTGTATATCATTCTGCCTTTCTGAGAGTATTTGAAGGAGAATTGAAACATCAGAAAAAAAAAATCAATCAGCATTAGCTATATATCATCCAGGATCGAAAAACAGTTTGTTTAAAATCAAAAACCTTTTTTTTTAAATCAGCAGATAGAATTACATAATTTTCCGATGATTAACAATAACAAATATAGCGGTATCAGACATTTCAGGTTTTGGGAGCCAAATAAACTTGCCAAGGTTTTTGATGCAAATGTATTTGACGTAAATAAGTGTAATGTAATCAAATTTTGAATCAACAGATCTATTTGCTTCTAAAAATTGTTAATTTATCGAACTCGAATGTTTCGCCATCGACTGTCAACCAATTTTTCATTTCAGGCATGTCGCTTAAAATGTCACTAAAAGCATCTCAATATAATAATCCCTTAAATCTTTTCAAGTAGCTCCCTTTCGAGAGCCACCGTACTTCAGTGTGAAGTCTCACATGATCAGCATTTTATACGTCCCACAAAATAGCTTGAAGAGGTGATCAATTTTGCATCAGCTTTCATGGCATTGATACAGATATTTGATTTTAGAACTTCATTAAGAACAAGCAAAATATTTTAGCAGCCATTTTTCTTACCCATAACAAGCATAATGTAAATAAAATACCAATGAAAAATATAGCATTTAAGTAATTTTATTGTATTATATATGTATCTTTTAGTAGTATCAGGGCTCTAATGATGTACAGAATAACATTCATTCTCGATAAAATAATCTTATGTAAATTATTTGTATGACTTCTCTCTCTCTCAGTGTTAAGGTTTTTATAAAGGCGCATTTCAATATATTCACTCTCGTTTCCTTTCTGCTAACAAAATTGTTGCCAAATAAAAGCCCGTGTCATCTTTTTTTCCCAAGAACTATTTTGAGAAATACTGATGTAAATGATTTGATTACATTTTCTTCTATAGTAAGATTTTTTCCAGATTTAGCTACGAGTAAGAAAATTTCATAGCTAGCCTTTTGAGAATGATTGAGTTGTATGATTAGCAGTAAACAAACATTAATGTTGAGCTTTTATTCAGAAATTTAAAAATTGTGTGGGAAATTTAAATTGGAATTTAAATGGGCAATATTTCGTTTTTAGATGTGCCTCAAGATGACATTATTTCAATGAGATTCGTTGGTCAAGTATTGCTGTCGTGAGTGAGTGTTAATTAATGTCGCACTCTAAGGCAACACGAGGTAATTGCCGATGGACATCGTATCTTTTAGCCGTGGTCAAATGACGAGGATGACACCTGAGCTGGCACCTCCTCTCCGAACTACCACTCCACGAAAACGAGAGGACTTAGACCCATGACAGATTTATCGTGACTCTGTCCCTTCTAACGGCGGTTCTTCAACAGCACTAGGGTTTGAGTGAGTGAGTGAGTGAAGATTAACGTCGCACTGTTCAGCTACACGAGGGCTTTTGGCGACGGACCACGTAATTTTGAACCATGGTCAAGTGACGTGGACGACACCTGAACTGGCACCCCCTCTCCTAACTACCACACCACACCAACGGGAGGAAGTTTCAGCTCTCGACAGATTTAGCGTGCATCGCTGCCCTACACGGCGGGTCTTTAGTGGTACTGGGCTCGAACTCGTGACAAAGCCAGCCACGATCCGATGCCTATACCACTCGGCTACCGCGGCCACGCACTAGGGTTTGAACTCATGACGGTCGCCAATCACGCGCTAGTGACCATGACAATAGGCAAGCCACCAACCATTGTTGGCATAATAGGAAAAAAATTGACTTTAAGAAACTTTTCTCATTCCAATTTCCGCTTATCAACAGTTTTCCAATAAGTCACTCTAAAAACTTTAAAATCGTCCTCCACACAATCAACCCATCTCAATCAACCCCTTAGTTTTAGTTCCAAAAGGTTTGTAATTGAAAATTCTGAACGTCATGGATGAGGGGTCTAATGGCAGATGTGGCCCGCAAACCTTAAACGACCTATCTTGATGGATTTAATGATATTGCTTCCTTAAATAGCTTATATAATTCAAAACTATGTCGTTCTCTACACAATCCATTCTCACGCACAGCATCAAAGATGTATCTAAAAACGTTTCGCTCAAAGGTAGCTAATAGCTGTTTCGGCTAATTTAGTCAAGATCCACACACACAAGTTTCAGATCCATAATCTAGAATGGGAATTAATTTTGAAATAACTTTATACTATTACTTTGGTTTATAATTTAGAAAATTTTATAATTTTAAAATTATACTGCTGCCTTCACAGAATTTCTTTAAGGTGATATTAGTGGTCCCCTTTCCCCCTAAATTTGAGAGAACACTTACGCAATATTCTTTATTTATCTTCTCACCTGTGAACTTTTATTCTCTTTATATGCATTATAATTGTCTCTAGAGATCTTTTTGAAAATCCACCATCCCATTGAACACTTATCCAATATTCTTCTTTATTGACTGTGAGCCCAAATGCAACGCTTTTTTAAGTATAAAAGCACACAATAGTCACAATGTTACTTTTTATCCTACTATTTTCCACTTAGACACCAAAAATAAATTACAAGTTCCTCTCTTAGTTCTTTCATATATTCATTCTCTACAAGAGTTTCCATACTAATTTAAATCCGTAAAGATCTGAAGCCATCCCCGGAAAAGCAAACATTGGTTACAATTCAAGATCCTCAAGAGCCATCTAAGAGCACTATATATGAGGCTGTTACGAACTTTATAAATACACTTTACTTTCGGTATGCAATTCAGACAAAGCTACTTTTTACACTCGAAATACGGCAAATGAAAATTCACAATGAATGTTTGCGAAAAACTTGAAATCGCTTCTTAAATCCTGATAATATCGAAACAATAAGAGCAAAAGTTTTATATGTGTATATACACACATGCACAGCCGAATCTCGCTTCCAGCATCCAAGGGACTCAAAGTGTATAAAACATCTGAGTTTTATTCAATCGAAACGTTTTTATTACTTGACTTCGAGCTCTTTGAAATGAACAAAAGCCACGATGAAGATACGATGCTCTTCCTTTTGTTCGGTGAACTAACAAGGATAGATGCTCTTTCTCCCGACGCTCGTTTAGCTGTCAGCCTCAATACTTACTTACCCAAGGGAAGTAATGTCTGTAAATAACTCTAAAAGAGACTTTTCAGGGATTTTCAATTTCCCCGCCCGACGCCAAATGAAGCCAATCATTAGTCCTTAAATTATGCTGGACGAAAGGACTGACATTTATCCAGACGTCCAACCACATTATTGCAATCCATTGTTTCATCTTAATATATATGAAAAGACCGGATAAATATTGTCCTTTCTCTTTTTAGATCTAAAATAATTTAGGATGTTCGCTTTGTAAAAGGAAGAAAATTAAGTGAAGAGCCAAATGAATCTAGATTTGAATATAGTATTGGTCAATTAATTATTAATGTAATTAAATTCAGTATTTCTCTTTAATTAGAATGTTAGAATATAATGATGGCACCAAGTTAAATGCAACAACAAACTATTCTCTTTGAGCTGTTATTTTCAATATTTGCGTTGTTTCAATTCATAAATGAAGTGAATTCTTAATGCGTTAAAAATTGTATTTCATAATGTATTAAAATTTTATTTTACTTTCTATTAGTTACAACAAAAGATGGAAACGCTTACAAGTATTTTATACAATGCTCTTTGTGTAGTAGAAATGCGCGTTTTGACTGAAGTTAAACTTCACTGAGATTAATCTCTTCAATAGGAGTAAAATAATTCGCGTGGGAAATTTTTTGGCATCATCGGTTTTTGTAGGTGGTTTTTTTTATAACGTAAAAGTGTATTTTAATATACTGTCTCTTTTTTGAATTAATTGACTTTTCAAAGCATAAAATATGGTGCATAATGCGTCAACTGTACTATAGAGGGTTCATAAAGTATACATTTTACAGATGTAAAACAGTAACAATCAAAGACAGACACCACCTCAGTGAACCACAAGTTAGATGTTCCATTAAAGTTTGTGTGTAGATCCCGGCGAAAATGACACAAGTAATGAGCGTTTCATGTGACCAGTCAGTCGAAATGACGGTGTCTGCAGTGGAGATTCCCTTTTTTGTTCTTGAATTTAGCAAAATGGGTAATCTGTAACTGCTGTGCAACTGAATTTTCGATCGCCATTTAGAAAAAAAATCTATCCAACAATGGTATCAAAAATTTAAAACTACGGCCTGTTTGTTCAAATATTAAAAGTCCTGGACTAAGCTGAAACAATGCATCACCAAAACAAAAATTGGTTCACTCGCATATATTAATCACAATACAGGACGTTACATACATTTACAAGCACTAAAAAAACATTAAAAATTTTAAAGCTATATGTTCCGAAGTTCTATTTCACACCTCATACACATCTCGCTTTGTTTTCTCTCCTCTTCTTAATGTTGCCATTCAGCACTAACTGAATTTAGCGTTTTTGTTGCGCCCTCTCACCAAAAGAGTCTAGTTCTTCAGTCCTTTAGTGCAGTGTTCCCCAACTTTTTTATCGCCGCGGACCGGTCAACGTTGGATAACTTTACCGCGGCCCGCAGATGGGGAGGACGTTGATTGTTTATATTTTAGATTATTTTGTTTTAATAATTTTATTTTAATTGTATTTAATCGTGCCTTCAGAATAAAAAATATAGCTACACCAAAAATGAATATAAAGTGATTTAACAAGGAATATATAGTGATTTTGATAAAAAGTAGCCCAAACCCAAGAAAAATATGCCGCAATAAATAAAAAGGAAATAATTTAATGTTTCTTGTACAGACCAGTAGTATTTGATCCACGGACCGGGGGCTGGAGACCACTGCTTTTGTGGACTAGTCGTCCTTCAGTCCATTACAACATCCAAACTCGCTTTAGGGCGGAAATGGAATAACTTCTCGATAAGTGTCGTGAGACTAAGAATTCACGCGTAGAACATCTTTGACTGTCTGTAACAAAACAAAATAATCCTGCACAATTCTATCCCAAGTGACATATCTTATATTGCTCTTGATTTATAGTGGATTGAAATTGTATACTTTATGAATCACCCTTTATAATGGATTTCTATTGATTGATTATTAACTGCATACTCTGAAGCAACACGAGGGATATGAAATGTATCTAAATTTATACATTAAGACAAACATTTAAGGAAGCACTGACTAATAAGTCTATATTCTATAACCACAGGAACTATAATAAGTATTGTAAAAACTGAACTCCATACTGGTATCTTTAACATTAGGGCAAACTCTTCAATACAAGTATTTTTTCCAAGAGAAAAATATCTAAAGTCTAGGATGACAAAATTCACACACGAGTGGTTACAAGCATCTTGCTTTATAGTTACAAAGGTCCTAACATGAAAATAGAAAATTATGAATTTCATCTACGTATCAATTTGATTTGATGGCAATTACTGAAGATCTGTTTGAAAAATGGAATTTATATAATTAGAACAAATTATAATACAAGATTTTCTAATTTATCTCTCCTGAATAAGGACCAATCAAGTTACTTTTTAAAGATCTGCAACTTTTAATTTATTTTTGACATAAGAAGTCACTTTTCTAATTTTCCTCGAGAAAAAAAGAGAGAAGAGAGGAGCTCCTCTCTTTTTAAACCCTGCGCTTTAGGATCCTTTCCCTTATCGTATAGAGCTTTAGGGTGTCTTTACACCTGAAGTAAAAACGCTAATTGTTACAGTTTTCGAAACATTGTTTTAACTCTGGAATTTTTTAATTCTCCACATGTTTAACATTTAATTACTTCACGCTCTACAGAGTAATTCCTGCTGTACCATTAATCTATTACAGAAGTTAATTACGTTGGCAAAATAGTTTCCTGTTATCTCAGGAGTCAAAATTGCTTCAACCGTATATTATTCATGTGTACGAAAACAAAAGATAAGAATCGTTGTTTTAATAAATTCTTTACACATTCGATGTTGTTTAATTTCATTTACAAGAGGAGACAAAATTAATGAAAATTACTTTGTTACAACCCCCCACTACATGTAAATGATTTAAGCCACGGGTGGGTGGAATTTCCAGGGTACGGGTTATTTCTAATGTTTTAGGGTGTTGCGGTCCATCCAGGGGCGTAGGGGTGGCCATTCTGTGTTAAATTCTTTTTCTATATTGTACCCTTTCAAAATAATATGACAATGAAATTTTTACCATAAAACACAAGTAACACAATGTTGTCAAGTTGAATGCTTGAACAACTGGTAGACCGTGGACATATTCAATGCAGCTAGCAGGGAACATAAGTGAACCGATGAATCTGAAACCGGAGTATGCACTTAATTTGTTCACTGCCGAGTCCCGTGCCATCGCGGGATATGACATCAACACGAGTGCACAAACCAGGGGAAGCGTGGGTTGTGTGGTGATGTCTCAATAGTCAATACCATGCTGTCACGGGAAGAGTTGATCATCAACATTTATTCTCCCCTTCAGTTGGCGTGTGGGGAAAAATTCTTTTTTTGGCTGGCATCGCAGTAATCACTTTTTTCACAGAGGCAGTGAACATATCAAACGTCATCGTTTGTTTCCAAAAAATGTACGTGTGTCATCTACACATTTATCGAATCATTTGTTTATGTAAACAGATTCGCATTGATTGTGAAAGCCAAATCTCCAGTCTAGCTGGTGTCGCTGTTCCATAAATATGTTTCTATTAGTCTTAGGTCTCAGTAAAGGCGGTAACCCTAAAATGTCTTGGTGGTCCAACCTATCGGTCACAATTGACATAATGCCCATCCCTGATTTAAGCCATTCATTGCACAACATATAAAAATATAAAAAGAAAAATTCTGCCGAAGTGGCATAGTAGAGGCATATTGTCCCACAAAACTTTAAAGGCAGCACTAAAGCAAGCACGTAATACTCCTGGTCTGCTTGTGGGCTACATCGAATATCTTTATATCTCAGCCAATATATAGCAACATCTAATGAATATTATTATTAACTGTGTAGTAGCCTAGTTTTTAAAATTTGTGAATTTACATAGTTTTTTTTAAATCTGAGTATAAAAAAATTAAGAAAAATATAATTGCCATAACATTTGTCTGTGAGCAATTACTAATCATGTTAAATCGACACGCCATTTCCCACAGCAACAGCAGCGAATGATTCAGAGGCTGTTAAAATATCCACCAGGGCGTTTGTCTTCTGCTAGCCTACTTGGTTTGTAGATGGAATAAATGTGTGATTCTACTTCCAGAGAACATTTTTACTCTGTTCTTATTAATTTGTCCAGTATTCTGTGTCCGATAAGTTAATGTAAAACTAATTATTTTTGCTAAAACTTTATTTTAAGTTGGGCTATTACTCGTCTATTTTAAGCTTTTGTGTGTGTGTGTTCAGTTTGTCTTTATTGAAAACCAAGGAGGTATGGTAAAACTTTGAAAAGAAAATACTAACAACGTTATTTTACAAGATTTGAAGCATTGTTATTACAGCAGCGTTTCTCATACTGTAGGGCACGCCCCACTTGAGGGGCGTATAACTCTACAAGGGGGCGCGAGCATATTGAAAAGTTAAAGACTAAAGATTATTCAAATCATTATTAATTTACTGAAAGTAAGCAAACAAAATACTTTCTGACATAATAAAATATAAAACACCCATTTACACTGATATAATACACTTATAATAGTAGCTGTACTGTACACAATGTATTTTATTATTAATTAGCAATACTAAGTTAAGAACAACTTTGACAATTACCCGTGGCCCCATGGGCTTGTATTAACACTTATCTTGATGATTTGTACGGTTTATAATTAATTCCTTAACTGCCGATTCAAAGTTATGCGGTTTGGTCCCCAATGCCATGGTTTTCCATGTAGACGCGCGTGGTTTGATGGTTTGGGGGGGAAGAAAAGGAATAAATAAGCAAAATCCTCTGCAAAGGTCCTAATATTGTATTCCAAAGCCTTAGGAATAATTTTATGGATAGCAGTGCACAGAAAAGATCGTACTTCGGAAAGATGTATATATACGTCCAGAAGATTAATGCTTTAGCTGAGCGAGACATTAATATATTTTGGTGACACACACCCACACCCACACACACTACCTTTAGTGTAAAACTATAGTATTATTGAATTCAATTCAATGTTATTGTATGGAGGGGGCGCGATGAAAATGATGACTGAATATTGGGTCGCGAGTATTGAAAGTTTGATAAGCACTGCATTACAGCATAACTTGACTCAGGGGCGCAACAGCCCATGAGGGCCAAGACCTACTGTTCCCAACTCAGTATACGTGGCCCTAGGCCCTGAGGTGCATGAGCAGATGTTCCGGTCAGTTGGTATTACGCGTATTACAGCATACAAGGTAAAATAATATACTTTGTATAATAATGCTATTGGTGCTCTAGCGTTATATAATTATGAACAAAATAAAAATATGACATACAAATAATAAGTAATCATACTGTTCAAAATATAAAAATTCAGTGACTTCCGATGAACATACATTTTGCTATTGATTTTGGCAACTTCCTTTTATATAAATTTCGGGTACAAAACACGATACACAGGTCTTGTTATGGACGCCTTATATGTATCATGTTTTCAATCTGCTTCAGATTTCATACGTTTATGCGAATTGTGTGTTTTATTTTCATTTTTGTTTTGATGTAGTTAAATAGAATTTAAATGAAACGCGCGCTCATATTTTTTTATAAAACTTTTAGAAAACATTGAGCTACTGAACCAACCACACTTTTCAATCTGAGGCTTCCGCGAGGAATCATCTATGGCTCACCGGCGTGTTTAAAGAGCATTCTTCCACTGAACCAAGAGCATTGATGCGGAGCTCACTAAAGATGAAGAGCTGTTAAGGTTGGATTACTGATGTAAAGGCTGCGTAAAACGCATTGTGATCTGGAGCCTTGAGAAGTCACTGAAGGTGTGAGAGCGTAGAAGCTAGTTTTGAAATCAGGCTGCGAGAAAGTCTAAGAGTCTTTTGTCGAGTCTGCGTTGGAGCGTCTCGGTTTCCCCTTTTCATGTCTCTTTCAAGGTGGGATATGTCACGCCTTCAAAAGAGACACGTGACGCTGAACCATTTCCATTTGGATGTATTCGGAATTACTATTCGGCTATTGGTCCTTGTCATCCTACGTGCGGTGGACTTTAAAACCGGAGATTGATGTAAGAACTGCACCGATCACTTCTCTGTCAACTGGATAAAGAGAGGTCAAAGGTTGACTGACCCTAGAGCTCAAACGTTGGTATGGTCCTGTCTTGAATACTTTCCCATGTGAAATTACGTGATCTTTGGAAAACCATTAGTTCACTAACAAGCAATTGGTTCTTTGGTGGAGACCACCCCAGAGTATTTCGGATACGCAAGTAAATTTAAAAAAAAACATTGCAGCTACATATTGTATCACCCCGTGTGACTTATTTATTAGAAGTTGATCCTTCGTCCAAAATACGTTTGCCATGCTTGAAATAAAGAGACTTAGGACCAAGAAATTTAATGAATAAGATACTAGATGGACTGTTCTGTAGCTGTAAGCCATTATTGAGGGGATGGGAGAGCTTAGTTCCTCTTGGATGAAAAAATAAAGATAAATAGTACGACTGATGCATTAAAAAACACCGATTCGAAAAAAACAATTACACTTATAATAATCGTGCCGTCTTCACAAATTGGAAATACTAAGCTCAAAGAAAATGAAGAAACTTCAGTATGCAGCGAAGCTCAGAATTCTAAATGCTATACACCAAGACAAATGTTCAAGCATCGAAGAACGATTAATATTGTGGAACACTTATATGAGAAAACGTGCACGGATAAACACAGAATAATAATGAGTTTTTCAATGGAATTTCAAGTCAAATTATAGCAAAAGAAATTTATTTGAACTTCAGACTCCCTGGTTGAACGCTCGTATTGATGTAATGTAGTACGGTAATGGTTTTCAAACGTACTAATAAACGCTTCAATGCTAAAAGAGTTCGATAATGTGTCTGGGAAAACCGCCAGCGGTCGTTACAAGTTTGTTTCAATGTTTAACTAACAGAAGTTGACGCGAATAATTCTTAGTATTTCCAATGTAACTTGATAATTCATTATCCTTACCATATTTATTCTATAGTTGCGAGATATCTCTCTAAAGGTATAATCAAATAGTTAAGTTTATAATGTGTTTTTAACATTCTCAGTTCATAATCGGTCTGACCTTATACGTGAATACAAAATTATTTTCATTTCTGTCAAATCACCACAGGAGATAAATTACCATGTAGTATTTATAAAAATTAAACAAAACCATTGGTTAAATAAATTAATATGGGTTAGTGTAGTTATGCACTTTAACAGGTCAACAGTTTTCAATTTTATTAATGTTTACCACGCATTACTCATAATAGCTCTTCAGGATATTCCGAAATTTAAAAAAAATTATCAACCCTTTATGTCATTCATTAATAGGAAGAATATATTGTTATAATTTTGTTCTTATCGTCATTACTTATCATTTAATAAATTACGGTGATTAAAACAATTATACAGAATTCGTTTAAGTGATATAGATGTTAATTCAGTTTAAAAGTAATACAAACTCTGTATGTTATGATTAAAAAGCAAAAAATTAAATCGAGACCAATATTTTGAAGTACATTATTCATATTGAAATTATTTAAAATTTTTCAGAGCAAATCCATTAAAATTTATGAAATATAGATTTGTTTAATGAATGTTTAAATTTCTTAGATTTAAATTAACATCAAAGTTTTTAAAAACCCTAATAGAACTTATTTAAACATTCACAAATATTATATTAAAAATATCAAAAGATAAAAATATATATTTCGCAAGTTTTCATAAAAAATTCTTGCGTTGAAATGAAATCACGTAAAATTTTGTAACATTGACACTAAAAAATGCGGGTGTTAGTGCTTTCTCCCCTTCATGTTAAAAGAACATGCATAAATAGACCACGCATAAATTCAAAAAAAGACATTTTCCGAAAGAAAAGGGATGTTGATACTTTTTTTTGGTCGTAGAGCATAGATTCATTTATTAATCATTTCGCTTGAAATTTTGTACATTTTAAAAAATGCAGTTTCTTTTTATCGTATAAAATCAAATAAAACTCAAACTCAGTGGCGCAACAGCCCATGAGGGCCAGGTCCTACTGTCCCCATCCTAGTATACGTGACCATTAGTCGCTGAGGTGCATGAGCAGATATCACGATCAGGTGCTCAGTCTGAAGCGAAACCCCCAGTGTTTAAGTCTCCAAGCAAGCATATAGTACTCATTTATCGACCCACTGCAGTAGAGATGAAAGGCTGAGACGACCTTGCCCAGCCCGGGAATAGTAACCGGACCTGTGGTGTGGAAGCGCGATACGCTACCACTCGACCACTGGGCCTTCTAAAATCAAATATCCATTTAAACATAATATAGCGGAATAAATGGAGAATGCATTCTAAACATGATAAAAATCTGATTCAAGCAGAAAATGTGTTAGAGTAGAATACAGTGTTCTTTATTTGTTCGTGATTGATCATTTATTGACGTCGCATGCTGAAGCAACTCGAGGACCACTGAAGGTGGAAATAAATTTTGAACCCTAGTCAAACGATGGGGTGAATACTTGTGACGAATCTATACGGCACTTTATCACTAATACTCTTAGGCGTCTTTGGGGATTGTAAATTCACGTATATTTCCAACCAGCTCTGAAATAAGAAAACGGGATAAGCAAATGAATTAGGGTATTTAAGGAAAGCATTGTAAGTTAGCAGATAGAAGGCTATTGAGCCAAGAGAAGTAGTGACGAAGTTAAGAAGATTCAAATGGATTGCGTGATTAGTCTTACTGTTATTAGTCAGCGAAATACCATTGGAAGGATTGATCTACCTGGAGAAAACGATATTATAGCCAGGTGATATTTAAAACTTAGTTTATCTGACCACAAGAGTTAATATATAATAAAGTTAGTGTAAAGTTAATGAATGTTAGTAATTCAAGTTGCGTTTATATTTCTCGGTCCTCTTATTCCGGTAAACCCGTTCGATATTGAGCTTAGTAGTTGATTAATATATTTTGTGATTTAAATTAATATTAAAGGTAAATAAATCCCTTTGACGTAGACATTGTTTAATATTTGTATTTAGAAGGTTGCTAATTGAATCAATTGAATAAATATAATTTTATATTCTAAAAATGACGTCTGGTAATTCTTTGCCTCAATTCAATCTTAGTGTCCAGGGTGGAACCCAGGGGGGTTCTCACACACTTATCCTACAGTTTTTCACTCCACGCCAACACCTCTAGCTTGGACAGACTTAACGTGCATCAGTCTCTCCACACGGCTGATCTTCATTGGAACTAGGACTCAAACCCGTGACTCTTAAACGTCGATCACGAGCTCGCGACCGTGAATACTTGGCGTACCACTGCCATTTCTCAAACAAAAAAAGGAAAAGTATTAACAAAAAGTTTCCAAGGGCAAAAATACTTTTTCCTGGCAGGTAACTCCAATGTTTGTAAGCATTAAGATAAATAAATCGTAACTATATTTCCAGTTACTTTGAAAATGTATTTTAATCCTTAGAATGCGAAAACACTTTAAGCAATTACTGAACATGACGAAGCTTACATTTTCAACATAAACGTGAACTTTTTTAGTGAGGTTCTGCACGTATTAAAGCCTAACTTAAAAGCACACGAAATTTATTCCTGCTCAAACAAAAGTAAAGAGGAATGTTTTAAGAAAATTTTACTTAAAACTTTTTTTATATATGGAGACGCAGTTAAAATTTTTAAAAATTCCACTTACACTGAAACACACACACTGGCTTTTAAAATTTATGTGTCTGAAATTCTTTCATGTTATGTATGGTTAGTGGGTTTCTGTTCATTTTGTAACTCAAATGTAGCCCTGTAGCTACCCCAGTCTTTTGAAAGGCATGAACTTAATATTTTTATTTAATTTTAGCTAGAAATTATTTTACTTATTGTTTCATTTTTACTCTATAAATCACTACATAAAATGCACTTAATTAGTAATAAACTTTCAAGTACAGGAATACACAGTGATTATAATAGGTTAAAAATTAAATAGGAGGCACCGAGTTAAACATTATTTCTATAATAAAATTTGCTCCCATGAAATTTAATTAAAAAAAGCACGACCTACTCAAACGGATAAACAAGCAATACTGCTTTAGCTATTATTTTCCTTGTTCCCGGAATACATCTGTGGCGGTGTGATATCTATATAAACTAGTACTAAACATCGCGCGAAGATGATCGTTTTGGCGTGGTCGATTAAGTACTTGCGTACGAAACGGAAGGTACCCAGATCGAATCCTTCCTTCCTTCACACTTTCAAATTCCTTCCCCACCTCTTCTCACCAGTAAGCAAATTCCGTACGAGCACTATCAATGCCATTGTGTATTCTTTATCCATGGGAATAGTTTTAAACAGAGCAGCATAATGCAAAGAGCCGTACTTTGGAAAGACAAATATATATGTCCGAGGCACGGATATATACACCGGTGGCACTTGAGGGGTTAAAACAAAAAGGTGAGTACATTTTTTTTTAAATAAATGAAAAATATTACAAGGGTAAAAAGTAAAAATAATGGAAAACTTATTGCTTAAAATGTTTATAAAATTAAAGAATGTTTTCTAAATAAAAAAAAAAACAAAAACAGCCATAGTTTTTAACATTTTACTCCCTTTTTCTATACGCACACCTAGCGATGATAAAGAATATTAATTTCTAATTTTAGCCTTGTTGTAAGGATCTTTTTTTCATGAGGATATTTTTCTTCGATTAATTCACATGTTCTTCCAATGGTATTAAATAATTAAAAGATTGGAGTTTTTTTTGTAATATTTGTTAAATATTTTTTTGTGGAATCCGCTCTTTTTAAATTTATGATCCTACATATGTATAGCTTCAGTTACCAAAAGTTCTTGACCGTAAACACTAAACAATTTAGTAACCTAGGGACTTATTTTCATAGGCAGTAATTCAAAAGCCTCAAAAGTTTTAGTTTTAGTTTTTATAAGCAGGCTTAAAAGTTTGTTGAGTTAGGTTAGTTAAAAAAAAAAAAAAGAGATGAAAGTAAGAAATTGGCCGTGTTATTTCGAGTTGTTCAGTTTTGGAGTTCATGACCGACGAGCTGTTTGATAGAGTCTTGATTCAACGAAGATGTTTTATGTAGAAGAGCCAATGTACTCTAAGAGATCGTAGTACTTACATTGGCATCGAGAGTTGGGTGCTATCTTGAATGTTGACCGCGTCAGATGCTAGACTGGTTCTAAATGACAAGTCGCCTTCGCTGTAATTCATGACTTTTCGTCAAAAAATACAGAATACAGTACAATGTTACTAATTTTTTTAACAATTTTCTAATTGATGGTTAATTTATGTATTTGTTATTGCAAATGATCCCTTTGTAAAATTCTACCGATTAGTGGTATTTAGAAAAATATAAGCACACATGTTATCACTTGTAATAATGAACCTATGCTTACTACGACCTTTAAAGCATATTTATTGGAAATAAATTTTGTTACCTCGTTGATTTGTCAAAACCTTGCTTTAGAAATACTCGAGAGTTATTGCAATAGACAATACTGTCATTTAGAATTACAATTAAGCTATGATGTGTATTTTATACGGTAAAAAAAGCCTCAATTTATTGCATTAAAAATTCTATTTATAATAATTTATAGTCACTTTGTAAGATTGCATTAGGTGTTATTTATTTCTGCAGAAAATCAATGTCATCTTCCTCTCTGTAACTTCTTTCAAACTATTTTTTCAAACACACTATTTTGTTTTTCTTAGTCTCTATAAATGAAGAGATTTATACTACAGTATATTATAAGAAATATTTCTTTCGGAGATATTTGTTCCGCAGGCACATTTCTTTAGATTATTTATTCGTATTGTTAAAGCTTCTTTATTTCAGCTTATAACCCTCAGGGTGGTCACGTTTCTGACTGCCAACTAAGTAAAGTTTGCTTCTCTTTCACTTAAGTTTGAGTTTAAGGGATCATAGCTTCCCCTCTAACTCTTTTTTTCGTGGATTTACGACCTGTCTTTAGAAAAGCTAGAAATACTATAGCCAGCAAAATGAAAGACTGAAAATACTATAGCCAGGCTTAAGAAAAAAAAGTGTTTAGCCGTGAGCGGCTTTTGAGTGACATTTTTACTTGTCGGAAATTTTTCGATTGAGCCTTTTGGGTTCGTGATGCTAAAAAAGTGAGCCTTTGTTCAGTAAAAACTACGAATGAAGCTTTTGTGAAAGAATTTCATGCTATTGAAAAAAGATGTTGTGTAGACTTGATGGAAGGATACACTTAAAGTAGATGCTGATACACGGAAAAGTTAATTCTTTGACGATAATAAATGATCGTACGAAAAATATCTTTTTAAACTGATCAGATTTAATAAATATTTAATAAATGAGAGAATTATAATAGCAAATTATAAAGGGAAATTTTGAATCAAGATATCCGTTATAGTTTATTTAAAATGTTTTTTATTTTTATTATGCAAGCACCAAAGTAACACATAATTATGTCTTTACTAATTCCATAAAAAATGGACCATTTTTTTACATAATGCTAAAGATACTGCGTTCCATATAATATAAATATCATTACTGAACCAATTTACTGCCAGGAAAATTTAGAATGTTTTGCCCTGGGTATCAGAGTTTTAAGAGAAACGTAGGATTTTCAAAATATAATAATATTTAAGTTACTGATATAATATTGTAATGCCATTTATAGTAACTTTTATTGAAAAAGAAACCCTACGTAACTCGTAGCTGGATATGATTTCTGTGCTGAGCACCACTTGCGAGTTATCACGTAGTGGTTTTTTTTTTCCAATAAAAATCTTAATGTACAAAGAGATCCCCCCCGCCGTTTTTGTTTGATTTTACCAGTTCGTCACCTACTTTTACATTTGGCGACGGTCAATAATACAAATGCGTACTAATCATCAGTGGTAAAAACCTATAAGACGACGGTAATTGTAAAACGTTGTTAAGTAAAAATGAACTTACAAGTAATAATTAAGAGACGAAATCAATTAGTGAGTGTATAGTTTCAAATTATAGTCGTATTGCAAGAAGCGTGCAGTAGCACAACTGATTTTCATTACTTAAAACATCTTCCTTCCACAGAAAAGAAAAGGATGCCTACAGAGCCAAGTCAAATGTGCACACAATGAAAAGAAACGAAAGGAGACTAGGTATTTTTGTCCAGTGTGTCCCAACAACCCGGTATTTCACATTGATCATTGCTTTAAAGCTCAGCAAACAATAACAAAAATATTTAATTTTAAGTAATACATTCATATACAATTCCCACTTTAAAACTGAAGAGTAGATTTTGAAGTTGCTGACACAGTTTCACTTATTTAGATTCCGAAATCAATATAAATGATTGTACTACTGAAATCCAAAAGAAAATTATGGATAATGGCTTAATGGAATACGAAAATATATGAAATCGAATTTAATCAAAAGCAAAGCAAAGAGGTTATATTGTATATAAGTTTTTTAATATCAGTATTAACTTATGTATGTGAAATTTGTGGTCTAGGTCTCGAACAGATGAGAACATAAGTATCTACGAAAGGAAGATTTTAAGATTTATTTTTGGAGAAATTCAGAAAAATGGAATGTGGCGAAGAAGATCATATTTCGAGCTCTACGAATCATAAGGAATCTGACCTTGTTAACTTCATCAAAAATACAATGAATTAAATGCACAGGTCACGTTGTCAGAATGGACAAAGACCGCCCCACTAAAAATAGTCTTCAATGCCCAACCAATTGGTACACTAAGAAAGGGCAGGCCAAACCTTAGATAGCCTATAAAAAGATTTCCTAGGTTTTGAGAACTAAGAATTGGAAAACACTAGCAGGAAGAAATCTGGACTGGAAAAGGTTTTTTTGAGAAGGTAAGGCCCACCCTGGGCTGTCGATCCACTGAGGAAAGAAGGAATACGTTCATATAACGTATAATTATGTTATAATCTAATCGTATAGGTTATAATTTTAACTATATAAAAATTGATAATTAATATGTTTTTTGCACTTCATTCATTCTTTCTAATAATTCCTAACTGAAATTGCCATTTGTAATCATTCTGAAATTGCAGCATACACTCCGAGATATCTCGTAGCCCGCACAATTTTGGTGCATAGTCTGTCAAAAAAGTATTGGGATACACTACCAGTTCACATATTTTTATCGTAATACTTTACTTAAACATACAAATGAAACCAAAAAAAAAAAAAAAGTAGTAAATGTTATTTTGGCAAATACAAACAATGATAATTTAAACAAAACTTATACATTAATGCAATTATGGTTAAAATTGAAACTAAAAGAAATCGAGTTAAAAAACGTGCTAAAAAGTATTCGGACACTTCCCAATAAATTAAGAAAACAATTCAACCTTAGAAATTAATATCTTCTTGATCCACCCTTGCTTTTTATGGCATCTCGTAGTCTATTTGGCATGGTTTGAATCAATTTTTTGCAAAACGATCTATCGATTTTGGCCTCTCTCTCTCTTCGACTAAATATTTTCTTAAATCCTTCTTGTTAGAAATTTGATGCTCATCTATATAGTTTTTGCTGCAAATAATCCTACACATGTTAAACGGGATTAAGGCCTGAACTTTGTGCAGGAGTCTTTATAACACTAGGACAGTGGTAGAGGACCCATACCCGGCAGATATCTGCAGTATGTTTCAGGTCATTATCTTGGTACACTTTAAAATGTCCCGAGATTCCCAAATTGAGCACACCTTGCTTTAAATTTCCCGCTTGAGAATGTCAAGAAAGACATTTTTATTCATTATACCATCTGTTACTATCATCAGTGGTTCAGCTAATCAGTGGTAGAATGCTTTTATATCAATCAACTTTGGTATCATCACAATCGTTCGACTCAAGTAATTTCAATAAATCATCGAAGACAAGTGTAAGATTAAATAATAAGTTTAATGGAATATTGAGTGCGTCTGCACTCGGTCACGTACACAAGATCTCTGGTGTCAACAACGCATGTTTCTACAAGCAGCGCCCTCTATACTGAGGGGGGTTCTACTATTACTCCCCACTTAAACTCTTGCGGAGTTTACATTAAGATAATTAAAAAATTCCAAGGTAATTCAAAATGAAATAATACAAATAAAATTCATGCAATGTGAAATAATACAAATAACATCCTATGAATTCAATTCTCAAATCATATGCATCATCAATAATTCTGAAATAAAATTAGCAATTCTTAAATCACATGCATTATCAATCATATTGAAAAATCAAATTAGCAATTATGCAAATAGAATAATGTAAAGGTTAAAGTTCAAGAAATTGTAAAATGTTCAAATGTTCTTTTCTACATTTGCAGGATCAACTGGAATAGGTAAAGGCACTACCTTTGTGATGGCTCGTTTTAAAATACCTTTTGAGGTTTTCACATTAACTACTCTTACAAGACCATCACTACCGGGAAATACTTCAAGAATACGCCCCATAGGCCAGTCCAGGGGCTTGGGGGGTGTTGGGATCCTTTAAAAGAACTAGCTGATTCTCCATCAAGTTAGGGTTCTGTACACTCCACTTAGCACGGGTCTGAAAATGGGTCAGATATTCGGTGCTCCAACGGTTCCAAAATTTGTCTCTCAAGGATTGAATGAGTTTCCACCTGGAATGATAGGACAAAGAATCCGAAGCAGTATATGGTTCAGGAAAGGATGAAATTGCACAGTTCGTCAAGAAATGCCCCGGGGTCAAAGGGTTAAGATCATTGGGGTCCGAAGAAAGTGGAGACAAGGGACGTGAATTCAGAACTGCTTCGATTTGTGCCATCAACGTAGTTAACTCTTCGAAGTTCATGATAGCTGATTTCGCTACCCTCAATAAAATGCGTTTCATGGACTTAATGTTTGCTTCCCACAATCCACCGAAATGGGGAGAAGCGGGTGGAATGAAGTTCCATTCGATTCCCTCTTCCGCGCTGAATAGCTGAATTCTGTTGGACTTGCAAATTTCGCGCGTTCCATTCATTAAGAATGTTTCTTGCTCCCTTGAAGTTCGTTGCATTGTCACTCCAAATGACGGATGGCTTGGATCTCCTTGCTGTAAATCGTCGGAGACATGCTAGGAAGGCTTCTGTGGTCAAGTCGGAAACAACTTCTAAATGAGTGGCTTTTGTACTGAAACAGATGAAAATGGCAATGTACGATTTTAAAGTCACTCTTTATCTTTTAAATTTGGCTTCGTGATTATAGGACCAGCGTAATCCAATCCAACTTTTTCGAAGGGTCTAGAAGGCACAATTCTGTCTCGTGGTAAATCTCCCATCATCTGGTTTATTGTCTGGGTTTTCGTGCGAAAACACGTAATACATTTATTTAATATTCTTCTTACACGGTTCTGACCCGATGGGATCCAATAAAACTGTCTTATTAAATATAATGTGGTTTGCAAGCCAGAATGTAATGATTTCTTGTGATAGTGTTCAATTATTAAATCAGTTAAATGAGATGAGCCTTTGGCAACATCATTTGATGTTTTTGGAATTCAGATAGGGTCGAATGTTTCAATCTACCTCCCACTCTCAGTATTTCATCTTCGTCCAAAAAAACGTTTAAAGATGATATTTTGCTGCTCTTTGGAATCGGTTGTCCGTTTTTGAGACACTTTATTTCAGTTAGAAATTCATTTAATTGTACTTGTTTTACTAAAACTTTCGTAACATGATCAAATTCAGAAGCACTTATACAGTCTATTTTCCTTAATACTGGGTTCACTTAACAGTTATAAATAAATCTTAAACATAGAGCGCTTATTCTAATTAATTTACTAAAAGAGGAATATCTAGAGATTAAATTATTTTCAATTTGCCTCTTTTCAACCGCTGTATTTACATTAATTGATTTCTTCAATTCTAATTTATCGTTGTTTATTTCGGTTTCAATTATAGGTTCTGAAAATAATGGCCATTCTGTTTGTTTCATTGTCAACCACTTGGGACCATACCACCATATTTTGTTATTTTTAAGATCATTTAAAGGCAAACCCCGACTTATTAAATCAGCGGGATTATCCTTTCCTTTACAGTAGCGCCATTCCTTGGGATCACTCAGTTTTTGTATCTCTTTAATTCTATTCTTTACAAACACTTTATGTCTATTAAAATCCCCCTTTATCCAGTAATATGTTATAGACGAATCAGTCCAATAAAAACGACTCACAGGCAGTATGAGTGCAGTTGCAATTTTGTCACTTAACCTTGCAGATAAAAGTGCTCCCATAAGCTCCAATCTAGGGATCGAAAGAGTTTTTAATGGAGCTACCCGACCTTTGATGCTACAAAACTAGAAATAATATTTCCATCGTTCAGTTCTATGCGTAAATAAGCGACAGTTCCATATGCCTTTTGGAAGCATCTGAAAAGCAATGCAACTGAATGGTGGTTGCATTTGAAGGCAAAAAGTTTTGAAAGTAATATTGAGAAATTTTTATTTCACTTAAATAATGAATCTCATTACACCATTTATTCCATGAAACTTCTAATTGTTTCGGTGATTTGTTATCCCAATCCAATCCTAAACACCAAATTTCCGGAATTAAACATTTTATTTGGATCGTATAAGGACCTATGAAACCTACTGGGTCAAATAATCGACCTGCGGCTTGTAACAAATATCTTTTTGTATTAATTCTTTTAGAAAGAAATGTTCCTAAATCGCTGGAATCAAAATAGAATGTATCAGATTTTTCATTCCAACCAACTCCTAAGACCTTTGAAGCTATCAACGTATTCAATGACTCTTTATGTTCATCTACTTCAAAATTTAAATTTTTTAACCTTGGATTTAGCTCGGAAGAGTTGGTTCTCCATTTCCGAAGATCCATACTTGCATCTTCCAAAATTTGTTTACTTTCTATGCAGGTCGTCAAGGCTGCTTGGACACTGACATTTTCACACAGAAAATCATCAACATACAATGACTGGTTAAGATGGTTAAAAGTATCAGGAAAAATATCCACATATTTTTTAAGATGATGCTTTATCGTAGCTGCAAGAAGAAATGGACTTGATTTTACTCCAAATAAAACCCTAGTCATTCGGAAAATATCAAGCCGTTTGTTTTCTAAATCAATTCCTGGATTTTCATCCCAGAAAAATCTTGTAAAATCTCTTTCACTTTCGTCTATCTCAATCATCAAAAATGCCATTTTTATGTCAGCTACAAATGCAATTGGATTCACTCTAAATTTGATTAATAGAAAAAAATAGGTTAGGTATAAAATTTAGCCCTGTGTGTAAACAATCGTTCAAAGATAGCTGTGATTTCACATGTGATGACGCATCAAATACGATTCGCAATTTGCTTGTAGTTTTATCAGTACGTATTACTGCTCTATGTGGTAGATAAAAAATATTATGCTTTAGATTTTCTTCTTCAAATGGAACACGTTCTATGATTTTCTCAGAAAGATAATTATTTACAACTAATTTGTAATCTTCAAATAAGGAACTGTCATTTTTAAAACGTGATCTTAACTTTAGAAATCTTTTCCTAGCAATTTCTTCATTATTTTCTAACAATGTTTTCATGTTAGGTTTCCAAGGGAATTTAACTTTATACCGCTTATTTTGGTATGAAATTCCCGCTTCAAATTCAGACATTATATCATTATCAATATTTTCCTCATCAGACACCTCTGCTTCTATTCCTAAATTCTCTAAATCCCAAAATTCACTAAGCTGTTTAGAAATATTGGATTCATTAACAATAACACTCATTGTTAAAATGTCCTCAGAATCTGTTTTAATTACTGCTGAAACTATATTATCAGTGTCCCTTTTCGGAGACAAGTCGTCATGCCGATTTCGAAAACATATTGAGAAATGGTGGGACCCATTACAAATAGGACACGACTCCTTTTTAACACATTCCATTGCTCTATGACCGGGCGACAAACATAAATAACAACATCTTTTTTTAATTAAAATTTCTCGCTTTTCGTTAGCACTAAAAGAACGGCAAGCGTCGAGTTCATGACCTTTGTTGCAGTATAAACATTTTCGGTTTCTAGGTTCTACTCTCTCCCAGGGGGTGGGAAATGAATGTGCTCGGAAATGTACTCTATTCGGGGGTGGCTTCATGCGTTGTCCGGGGAAATAGGAGCCTTTATTTTTTTGTTCTGTCTTGCGGTGGAGGGGAATAATGACATAGTTTATGACTATTTATTTGAGAAGCTCGTTCCCTACCACGGATTTCCAAGTGTAGGAACTGTAAAAGAGCGCTCAGGTCAAACCCTTCGTCCTTTTGAGAACGATTGAATTCCAAAACGAGTTCCGAGGGTATCTGTTTCAACAGGATGGGTGTTAATAAGTTTGAGTAGGATTCTCCTTTAACTCCTAAACACTTTCAAGACTCCTTATTTGCGTTTCTGCTCTATCGTACAAATTTCTTAAGCCCACAATATCAGTAGGGTTTCTAACAGGTGTTAAATTTAATAAATTGCTCAAATGAGCGTTAATTAACATGTTTTTATTTCCAAATCTATCTTTTAATAAATCAAGAGCTCTATCATAATTATCATCAGAAATTGGAAATCCATTAATGCAAGCAAGCGCATTACCACATAAATATGATTTTAAATAATTAAATTTATCAACTTTGCTTAGTCTATTGTTATTATGAATAGAGCTTTCAAATAAATTATAAAAATCTAACCATTCAGAATAATTTTCAGAATACTTATTTATATGCAATTTAGGTAAATTTATGTTCATACATTCAAAACTATTGGAATCAATAACTTGGATATTTCGAGAAACTGTATCAACCTGGATAGAGTCAGAATTTATTCTCCTAATTTTAGAAGAAAGCTTCGTTTTCCAAAATATAATCTTCTCTTTAATTTCTTCCGAAGCTTCCATATCTTCAGTAATAGTGTCAACAGACAAACGATCTTCAATTAGTGTATTTAATAAACTTAAGGTACTTTCTTTATCATTTAATTGCTCTATAAAAGCTTCAAATTGATCAACAGGTTCATTTTCATTGTTGATCTTTCCTTCAATTTTATTTATCAATTTTGTCAACGAAGAACGTACCGCAGTACGCTTCTTTTTAAATTTTGAGAGATCTTCTGACATTTTAATCTTCTATTCAGGTATAATTCAGTTTCAATAAAAAAATTCGGCTTACCTGAATTCACTGTCGACGATGATATTCCTACTTTTTGGTCGAGGCTATCAAAAATGATTCTTTCATCAATTTCATCAATTTTCATTAATTTCCCGGCCGATGCACCAATGTTACTAGCATCAGTGGTTCAGTTAATCAGTGGTAGAATGCTTTTATGTCAATCAACTTTGGTATCATCACAATCGTTAGACTCAATTAAATTCAATAAATCATCGAAGACAAGTGTAAGATTAAATAATAAGTTTAATGGAATATTGAGTGCGTCTACACTCGGTCACACGTACACAACGCATGTTTCTACAAGCAGCGCCCTCTATACTGAGGGGGGTTTCTACCACCATCAATGAAATGCAAGTTCCCGACATGTAATTCCCGACAAATGTAAGATTTCGCACAACAACCGATATATCTTTCTTTCTCTCTATTTTTTCTATAAACCATCTTCTTATCTAGTGAAACGTTAATGTGTTTAGACTTCTAGTCTAAATAAGTGGTGTGAAATTAAATTCTATTGTGATGCGCTGTATGTTTGTCAAGTTTCTCATTTCGAAAGTGTCCAAATACTTTTATGACTCCAGTGTGCCTTTGAATTAAATTTGAAAAGCTAGATCACATATTATAATTCTGTAATACTAATAAAATGTTCCTTACATACTTTACACCAAATGCTAAAATATTTTTAATTTATTTTGTTTTTGTTTTAATGTGAAACATTTTTTTATAAATGGCTTTACAGTTATGCATGCTAAAAGTGTCCCAATACTTTTTTGAGTGACTGTACGCTTACTACGAGATATCTTGTAGTTGGCAGTGAATGGGTTAAGCGCAAAGGGTATTATATATTCACGTATGAATATAAGGGGTTCTACTTGCTAAAAGTGTCCCAATACTTTTTTGAGTGACTGTACGCTTACTACGAGATATCTTGTAGTTGGCAGTGAATGGGTTAAGCGCAAAGGGTATTATATATATTCACGTATGAATATAAGGGGTTCTACTTGCTAAAAAGTGTCCCAATACTTTTGAGTGACTGTACGCTTACTACGAGATATCTTGTAGTTGGCAGTGAATGGGTTAAGCGCAAAGGGTATTATATATTCACGTATGAATATAAGGGGTTCTACTGTTATACCATTCATATAGGAATGGCGTTGTTCTGTGTATAAGCCATAGTTTTTCATTTATTGATGGACAAAACTCTGAGATGCAATATATTTCTCAAATAAATGATTAAATCATTTTTTTTTTTTTTTTTATAAAATATCAAAGCATAGTATTCAACGAGCATTCCATTCTAAAAAATTATAAAATTAAGGAACTGAATGGAAAAAAGCAAACTAGCCTTTTTATGCATCTGTAATATATATATTTTTAATTTACAGTTTTAATAAAAATTACTTCCTAATATATTGTAAAAGAGGCATAAAAGAAATATTTTGCTAACTGAAAGAACAACATTGCTTAAGACTATAGTGTTTCGCAACCCATTGTCAAATAAAAAGTAACGCTTAGACAGATCAAAGTACATAAGAGTGAAATAATGAAGATTTTTTCTAGAAGATAACTTTATTAAAATATGAAACGAAGAAAATATTTTTATTTGTGTAATGAAAAAAGAAGTTTCTAATTGCTCACGTATATGAGTAATAAATAGAATACTGACGCCTACTTAAAAGTTTATTGATGCTTATGGGTAAAATGAAATTATTTTCAATTAATATATATATAACATCTATAAAACACGAAATTTTTTCATTTATATGCTTCTTATAATATTTCATTTTGTAAGGAGAGCCTCAACTTTATAACAAAACGCGGGCTATTTTCATATCGATATCTTCCTGCTTTACGGAATTTTATATTGTGACTTTGAATCCGGACCCTTTTTTAATGATTTATGGTTTTTCGAAATTATTTACATATTTTTGGTTTGTTCTTATCCCGGGAGTTATCATTGAAAAGTTTATGTAAAAAAAGCTACCCTGTTTGGCAAGCATGCAACATCGAATCGACATTTTTTTTAACACTAGAAGCAAAAATTTTAGATTTTTTTAGTTTTCATATGGTAATGTACCATACCTAACAGTTTTAAGGTACCTTTCTGTTAAAACGACACCATGCATTTTCGTCATTAAATTAACGCATTTGTTTTATTTCTTTTCCAGCTTATATGATTCAATATCTGCTCCTTTCCAAAAATTTGACTTATCCCAAGTCTGCTCTCTTTCTAATTGACTATTTTTAATATGCAAAAGGTATTTTTTACCATCACCAAAAAGAAAATAATTAAAATTGAACAACTGGAATAAAAAAAGGAACTTGTGTGTTATACCGTCGACCAGTTTCGCTAAGCCAAATAACATCGTCAAATTAAAAAAAAATCGTCACTAAACGCTGTTATCGTTTTGCGCATATAAGCGAATACTAATTCTCGTGCAGACACCTTTTGTATTAATACATCCATAACCAAATAAGAGAAAACTTAGAATTAAATATTGCATTAAATATGAGCACTTTTGGAATAAACGAAAGATTCAATAACCACAATATTTGGGTGGCTAAAACGTCGTAGCTATATTCAAAATCACGACAAATGAGTTCTTTAAGTAGATTCCACCACACAAATTCGCGTAAATACGAATTTAAATGCTGTCGTGCAGTCCCTCCGTTTCTAATTTCTC
The DNA here is from genome assembly GCA_019973935.1 of Trichonephila clavipes. Taxonomy (NCBI): domain Eukaryota; kingdom Metazoa; phylum Arthropoda; class Arachnida; order Araneae; family Nephilidae; genus Trichonephila; species Trichonephila clavipes. Next base: position 79,678 of record BMAU01019670.1, read on the forward strand.
AACTTTGCTTAAATCCATTGTTTTTCAGGTACTCAAGTATAACTGTATTTTAGGAAACGAGTAAGCAACATGAGGTCTATTAGCAACGGACCTCATAATTTTGAACTACGGTCCAATAACACCTGGGTTGGAAACCCATTCTCCAAACTACCACACTAAGGGGAGCCTCGGCAGATTTAACGTGTATCATGTCCCTTTATATATACTCTGTGGGTCTTCATTGGCACCAAAATTCGAACACAAGTACGTGTCTAAGATCACTAGGCTACCGCAGCCCTGGCAGAAGCAGAAAGTATACATGTCAATAAATCATGTTTGAACTCTGGAGTAAATCTAAACAAGTTGTTAATTACCTAACCCTTTTTCTCATAAAATGAAGGATTTAAAATAATTTTAGTTTTGAGTTCCATTATAATTTCATTGCATGATATTTTAATAAGATTTTCTTTATGCACGCGACGTACTGTGTTTGTGTGAACGAACCTTAACCCTTTCGCGACCGGTGTGTCACATGCACCAGTCTCGAGCCCCCTTATTGGGCGGTAGGACGCTGACAATGACCCTTTCCGTAGGGACGATCAGTCCTGTAGATCGATACGAACCGCGATTCACCCGTGCATAATCTGGCTGCCGGTGATATTTGGCGTAGATACATATATGCGACACACTGGTTTTTATAATAATTTCCGTTGATCAGTACATCGCCGCGAAAAGGTTAACGGTGCAAATTATAGGTTTTGATTCCATTCATTTACTGTCCAATTGGAAATAATTGTCTTTAAGATTATTATAATGAAACAATAATAGAAATAAAATCCGAAATATTTTAATTGTTAGAACTCTAAACTTGAGAAAAAAATGACAAAAATACATTATAATTAAAAATAACACTTATTCAAGCTCTGAATACACAAGCAACGATTTTCGCTAACCCCTCCCCTCCCCTCCCAATATATTTCCCCTTTAAACTTCTAAAGATGCGTAGTTCGATTATTCATTTATCATATAATAGAAAGAATACGCAATGAGAGCTTCCATATTGATATATTTAACTATGCTTATTTACATAAGTTATTCATATTAAAATACAGTTTCTGGGTATAAAAGTAATCACTTTCATATTGTTAAAAACTTAATATGACGATGTGCGACAATCCATCGATTCCTATAATAAATGCAAATTCAATCAATTTGTTACTAGGCTTAAATATACATTGAAAAATCATAAATTTTACTGAAGGAATCCAAAATTTCTAGAAAATGCAATTCCTTAAAGCAGTCATTTTAAAATTTGCATTATGTACTGGTGTCTACTAAAACTTTGCTTTTAGACAGTTGAAGATTATTTGATTTCAATATTTAAGTACAATGATCCCTTCGAAATATAAAATTATTTCTAAGAAAGGATCAAAATCTGTGTAATAGGATGATAAAATCAACTTGTTGAGAAGCAAGCAGTTTCGGAAGTATATGTTGATATTATCTTTTAAATTAGCTTCCCTGGGAAGCAGAGAGAGATATTTTCTTTTTACCCCTATAGTTATACTCCTTAACCTTATTCGTATTCACACTTCAATGTATCTACGCTTGTTAATAATGGATCAATACTTATGTAATTAAAACAGCGTTTCTAAAACTGTAGGGGTGCCCCTAGGGGAGTGTAATAACTCTACGGGGGGGGCGAGGATATTGAAAAGTTGAAAACAAAAGATTATATAAAAAATATTAATTTACTGAAAGAAAACCAAAATTCATTTTGACATAATAAAAAATAAAATACACATTTACATCGATATAATACACTAATAAATGTATCAGTACTGCACAGTAGCGCACACAGGACTTTTTCAAGAGGGGTGTCAAGGGTCGAAAGTCCCCTATTCTTGTATTAGGCTCCTTTTGATTTTGTCGATTTTCGGGAACAAAAAACAGTAAAAAAGTAATTATTGAATAAATAATTAGCATTAATTAATAAAATTAATAATTAATAACAAATACTTAATTAAATTTTACTGACTATATACTTAGAATTATAGACAGTCGAAAAAAAAATCAAGGGCTTTGGAAGGGGGTCCGGACTCCTAGGACCCCCTCCTCGTGTGCTCCACTGGTACTGCCCAATGTATTTTATAATTAGTTTAATAATACTAAGTTATAAACTTTAATAATTACCAGTGACCTTATGGGCTTCACACACAACAATTAAAACTTGATAATTTGCCCGGTTTATAATTAATCCCTTAACTGTCGATTACAAGTTATTTGATTCACTTCCCCATGCCACCGTTTTCTACGTAGGCACGCGTATGTGATGTATTTGGGGAAGGGATGAAAAGGAATAAGACAAACAAATCCCCTGAAATAAGTAAATCCTTCGCAAACACTGTCAAGGATCTTTTATTGCATTCCAAAGCCTTCTGAATAATTTTATGGATAGTAGTGCACAAAAAAGATCGTACTTCGGAAAGACATATATAGGCTAGTGGGGAATTTAATGCGCAGGTTAAGCGAGACGTATATATACGTCGGGGGCAATTAAGATGTTAAGTCGTGTTGTAGCTTTAGATTTAAAGCATGGTAAAATCCTTGGAGAGCCCACATCCTTGGCGACAACCGAAAAAGCGCCAAGCCAGAACAAGATGGCGGCAGGGGAAAGTAGTGGGATAAGGTGGATGCGCAATGAAAATATATGTAAACAATACAGAAATTAAACATTTAAGAAAATAAATATAAAAACAGCACTTACTTTCTTAATGCTGATATTTTCCGAGTGGAGGGAACAGCGTAACAACAGTTTTTAAAAAAGCCTTAAAGGTCTCATCGCTAAGCGAATGATCGTGCGAGCACCGCCAAATTTATTCTGCGAGATAATGGTCGAACATGCATTCGGCGTGACTGGTACGATTTCGAAGAAAGCGTTTTATTGCCGACCATGTTACATCATGCCGACCATTACATTTGGCACATTCATAAATCGAAGCAATCAATCCTTCCTTCATACACCATTCTCAATCAATTCTTTCTTACCTTTCGCATTCAACAAAGTAAAAAATTCTAAAGTATATTCCCTCACACACGCAGCCAGCTCGGAACCCAACGACAAAATGAAATTCGAAATGCTCGCCCACAAAATACGAAAATGCTAAAAATAGTTAGAGTTGCCATATGTAGTGTTTAAAAGTAGGGTTACCAAGATGGCGCAATTATCGCCAACCAAAGTAATTCGCGCTAAGGGTGTGGGCTCTCCTAGGAGTGAACCTTAAAGCATTATTGAAGTATTATTTTATAGTATTATTGAATTTAAAGCATTATTATTGTATGGAGGGGGAGGGGTGTGAAGAAAATTACGTTTGAATATTGCGTCACAAATATTGGAAGTTTGAGAACCCCCCGCTGTGTGAATAACGAAATAAACTTTCATTCACATAATGTATATTCTTAAAACTTATGATTGGCACTTGTAAAAGTTAGTTACAAACATTATTTCCCATTAGTAATACATTAGGGAATTTAATTTATTATTGCTCCGAAGCTAATAAACCAAGGAAAAAATTTACTATAAAATAGAGCAACGATGCAAAACTTCAGTTTTCATCATGCTTTAAAAAGTGATAGCTTTTACAGATGTGTGATCCAGTAAACTTCATTTCTACCCTTTATCTTAAATGACAATTTAACTATGGTCAACATAGATTTCAATATCTTTGAACTAGCTTGCATAAAGTTCATTTTCGGCTTAAAGCTTCGTCAAGCAATAAACTTTTATAATTATTTTATTCTTCTATGAACTCTAGGTCACACAGCAGTCTCATTGTTAAGGGGATGATCTTAGATACAGGAGTAATTATAAAATAAGACGTACAAATTCCCCGATTTCACCAGAGAGACAGAACTAAACACTACCTTAAAAACTATCTAATACAAACTTACAACAATGATATTATTTGCACGATTTATCTCTGAATCAAGTCCCAAGAGCTCAAACCTCCGGCTAATATAACAGTTTTTGTTCAAATAAAGTTACCCCAGCTCCTTCAAATGATACTTTTGAAACAGTGTTGCACTATAAATCAGAGTGGTTCCCAAACTTTTTATATAACCCATGAACCCCTTTTTATAGTCGAAACTTGCTCACCGACTTCTTTCTAACACCCTTTTATAAATTTCACTTGTATGTAACGGAATCTTTGAACTCAATTTTTACCCACTTTGAAATTTTGCTCACTTGTCCAGGACCGATGAAAATACAATTTAATAATTTCATTCCATTATCCTGATCAGGATCATCAGGACTAACAATTCCCCATTTTCAGATCCCATCCCACATACGGCGACTAATTCCAGATCCATTTCCAGATTTGGCGACTAAAAGATTAAGTTACAGTTTAGTTCGATTAGTTTAGTTTTTTTAAATTATAGTCAAAACTTGCCCACGGAACTTTCCCAAGTGAAAAAGCTACATAAATGTATAGTGTAAAAATTTAAAAATTAAAAAGCATTTTATTGAAGAATTATTTATTGAAATTATATATATAACTTTTGTTAAAAAAATGACTTGGAGGAACTTGATGAGAAGTCCGTCTCAATGTTTGTGAGTAGCAACCGCAAATCCCTTCTAGCACTAGTTTTTAGCCTGTTTCTTTATTTTTTTTGCGATGAGGTTTTTTACGGCACTGAATCCACGTTCTACTAAATTGTGCGACGAGAAAGTAGTCAACACAACTTCTGTACAATAACTCATAATGCAGGATATAAAATTGGGATATGTTTTTGTAACCAGAACTTGTTATATCCCTCTTCAAACATTGGTTTAAGTCCCTCACACACATTGGCGGATATTTCAATAAGATGCTCCTATATTAGTATTGGTTCATCTGTATTTGGGATCAAAGTTAGTCCACTCACAAAAGATTTCAATACTCAGTAGGGAATATTCAAGTGAATTATTGTTTTATTTAAATTTCCATACAAATAGATACAAATTTTTTAAAATTTTATATTAAACCTTGCCCGGACCCCCTGACGCTGTTCATAGACCCCCCAAATCAATTTTAATTTTCCACAAACCCTCTGAATAATATCGAGGACCCCTGGGGGTCCACTTTGGTAACCAGTGGACTAGATCATCACTTGGGCCAACTAGACGTTTTCATTTGGAACTACGAGCAATTAACGAGAACGAGATTGGATTTCGTATTTCATTCTCGTAACTTCTACTTCAACCCATACAAGATGACTTTAAAGCTTATTACTTTTTAACTTGGAGCCGCCTGCAAAATTCCTGCATAATTCTGCACAATGCATATATTTAATTACGTCCTGAAAGCATGACTCGATTTTAACATGCCTTAACTTAAGGCATGGATCACTTGGCTACCAAAACCAGTACTTTGTGAAGAAACATGTAATGATTTTCATTCACTAATTGAATAACTTTATGAGTAATTATTATGTCTCAGGAAATGTCTACGGGTTACTGGGAACCCTCAATCCCGTATTAATTATTATACATATATATATAAGCGTTATTATATTAATATAAGAACTTACCATGTTGATTTATCTCGTATTAGAGCTACGTTATGACCTATAGCGACTATTTCAGATTAATATCAAGATGATTGATTGATTTGCAGAAGAAATCGGAACTGTATAAAGCTGTATCGGCAAAGGGGTTATGATAGTAGTCTAGTGGTTAAGGTGCAAGCTTTGGCTGATGAAACGCAAATCTTGATTACCTCTGATTAATCAAGAAACATAATGAAGGATATTGCATGTTAAATTGAACTGAGTCCCATAGAGAGGTGTAATAGTATGATTGGTATGAGTTAACACCGACAAAGAGGCCGGCAGTAGCCTAGTGGTCATGGTTACGGATTCGTGGCTAGCGTGTCATGAGTTCAAGCTTAGAGCCACTGAAGATCCACCATATAGAGGAACTGATGCATGTTAAATTAGTCGTGTTTCAAAATTCTCTCGTTAGCATTGTGTGGAAGTTAGGTGAGTGGGGTGCCAGCTCAAGCATCGTCTTCGTCACTGATCGTGATTAAAAATTACGAGGTCGATCATCAATAGATCCCCTGTTGCTTTATAGTGCAATGTCAATAAATTATCACTCATTGAACAACATAAGACTACTGCCGACGAAAGAAGAAATTTTGAGCAATGTTTAAGTAAAAAGAACGACATCTGAAAATGTTTCAAACTCTTATAACCTATACCGCATAAGAGCTTTGAGGCCCAATTATAGTTATAGGTATTGAACAGCCCCTGTTCATCCACAAGGGAAGTCTTCAGTGAAAGCAAAACTTGAACATTACCCCTCTCTCGGGACCATAATCATCAGTGAAAGCAAAACTTGGACATTACCCCTCTCTCGGGACCATAATCATCAGTGAAAGCTAAACTTGGACATTGCCCATCTCTCGGGACCATAATCATCAGTGAAAGCAAAACTTGTACATTACCTCTCTCTCGGGACCATAATCATCAGTGAAAGCAAAACTTGGACATTACCCTCTCTCGGGACCATAATCATCAGTGAAAGCAAAACTTGGACATTACCCATCTCTCGGGACCATAATCATCAGTGAAAGCAAAACTTGAACATTACCTCTCTCGGGACCATAATCATCAGTGAAAGCAAAACTTGGACATTACCCATCTCTCGAGACCATAATCATCCATTTACTACGGGGAAATGTTGTTTTCAGCTTAGAAAATGAGGAACAAACTTAGGAATGGTCTTCATCATCTGACTATGATTTGAAATTAGGAAGTTTTTCATCAATGCTTAATTATAAAACTTTTAATTCAATATTAATATAAAAAAGGGGGATGAGACATCTAATCATTCGTAAGTACTGTAATATATTCATTGTGATGAGAATTAAATCAAATAGGGAGGAGGAATTTCCAAGAACAAAACAAGCCTTCTCTTGTGCTTACAAAATCCCAGTTGACTGAATTAATGTTAAGTGAAAAGGAATGTAACATGTTGAGAAGGAAAAAAACTTCTAATTTTTTGATTCAGAATCAAATTATGAGAACAACAATAGAGTTGGTTGTTGTTGTTCTCGTGTCCATGAATAAATGCAGTAGATATCACTAGATTCCGTCGAAAGTCTTGATCACTGCCTCTGCTATTCTGGGAGCATCAGGGCTGTACAGGAGTTCCCGCAAAGAGTCCCTCAGAGGGACCATTCCCATTTTTAGTAACTTTGTTGCGACGGTTGGGCATTCCAAGATGTGATTGGGCGTCAGTTGAAGATCTGGGCAGTGTTTGCATTGAACATATGATCTTGTTTTGTCTGGGTGAATCTTCATGCCCTTAAGGTGTTTAGTTCTCAATCTGGCAATTGTGGATGTTATAATTCGGGGACAGTCAAATAATAGAGTTGGTACTTCAATCATATGTATATAGTATTGGTTGATTGATTGATTGGATATTAACGTCGCACTGTTCAGCTACACGAGGGCTTTTGGCGACGGACCACGTAATTTTGAACCATGGTCAAGTGACGTGGACGACACCTGAGCTGGCACCCCCTCTCCTAACTACCACACCACACCAACGGGAGGACATTTCAGCTCTCTACAGATTTAACGTGCATCGCTGCCCTACACGGCGGGTCTTTAGTGGTACTGGGCTCGAACCCGTGACCACTCGGCTATCGCGGCCGTATATAGTATTGGACTAATAATTGGATCTACTACATTAAAAGGTCCTGATAATCTCTAAATGGCTTTTATTAATAATCAGTATGATTAAAAATTTGTTAATTTTAAGCCACGAAGTTTACATCAAACTATCGAATGATAGATGGAGGCCAATAAACAGTATATTTATATCATACTATTATATTTACCGAGATAAAGACCGTGCAATATCAGCAACGAATTGAACGTACTTGCCTTATACAAGTAATATTAATTTGAGGATTGAAATTCACAAAAAATTGTTTCTTAAGCCCCTTTGATTTCTTTGTTAGCAAACTATGATTCTATTAACTGGTTTACAGCAAACCACAAAAAATTTAATTCACAGTGAGTAACATTGAGACTGATTTGGCTTACTTAAATCTAAATTCCTTAAATATCTACTCTAGTCTGTGTGTATTAAAGAAAAATATAATGTATTCTCTAAATATTTCGCGTAATATTTATGAGCATTATACTTTTCAGAACCACAATATAAAATTTTAAATATTTAACTATTAAATTTAAAAAAAATTTGTCGTAGTTTAAAGGGAAAATAAGTTTTTTATTGTATCCTTGTTCAAACATTTATCTTGTGCTTTATTTACGATTGGGATTATAGCTATATATATACATAGCCGTCGTCTGTTTGGTAATCGAATTAATAGGCTCCTAGTTTTCCGGCGGAACAAGTTTTCGTGACAAGGATTAACTTGTATTGCTTCTTGAGTGTTTACTGTCACTGTACTGCTCGGTATTAAAAATAGTTTAAGGAGGCATTTTCTTTTAATTACGTCAGTGTCTATACCATTTGGAGAATAATGCGATTTTCTTCATCCTTGACTATGACTTAGACGAAGAATTAACCCCAGACTGTGTTGCCATACTGTCCTTTATTATGTGGGTGTATTTTCATCATACATAAATGTTTATTTCAACAGTTGAATTTGATATGATGCGATTTATTCTGTCTCAAATTAAGTATTTGGTAAAGATCTGTCGCCAGACAGTCACCATCACCATATTGCGCAGTTCTTGATCTGTCAATAACACAGCTAATCCCACAAACCCACACATCGACCTTCTGTTAACCCTTAACTCATGAAATGAGCCGGAGACAGCTTAAAGTTAGTTCTTTTGCTTTCTTTGAGTTGTATTTTATTGAATCCATTTTTAGACTTCATGTCCAATGTGTATTGGTCAGATTATAAATGAAAGAATTAAGGTTATTGTGTGGTAAGAAATAAGGATAGCGATGACTTATAAAACACTAGAACGTCTGGGATTTTGATTACTCTTAAACCTCCGCCGGTGTCGTTTCAACACCACGATATAAAATATATTAAGTAATTGAAAAATAATTAAATAAGTGCTGGACTCTCTCTCTCTCTCTACTGTTTAGTAGGATTTAGTCTTAAAACGTTTTAAATATTATTTAATATAATAATCATATATTATGACCTTTTATATCATAAAAAACTTCTAACAATTTCACTGACATTATGTTTCGCGAAATTTTTAACCCACTGCTTTATCGCAAAATATTCACACGTCGTAAATCTGCCAGGAACATTACCATTATGCGGTATCCATTCTGTGCCACCCCTAGCAACAAATATATCAGGATTTACTGGAACATTATCAATTTTATATGCATCTTTTTCAGATTCTTAGGAGTCATTTTCACTCAATCTCATGTCTTCATCGTAAGCTAAATTAGAACAAGTCAACTCACCATCATCCGATTCATTCTCAAAAAGTTCTCGCAACAAATTAGCAGTTTCATCAGGGCTTAGACCTTTTCCACCATCCATCGTTTCAGGGTGTTACGGTGTGATATCTATATAAACTAGTTCCAAACATCACATGAAGACGATCGTTTTGTCGTGGTCGATAAAGTACTTGCGTCCGGAACGTAAGGTACTCAGATCGAATCTTCCTTCCAACACTTTTTTTCGCGGTTCGTAGTAATCTACAGGACTGATTGGGCACACGGAATGGTCTGAAGTAGCGCATATCCGGAGGATAGAACCTGTGACCTATGGATCCGAAGCCGGGAAACATACCACTAGACAAAATTGATCACATATGTCCGAATGCTGTTATTGGCTTATGAAGATACCGCCGCTACAGAACTTCACCCTTCACGCACCGCACTCGTGGCGCCATACAATTTGAAGTGCCTAGTTAGCCGGGCAGGTAAGAAACGGTCCTAACGACACATTAGCTGACATTTCCCTCTCAAAATTTCCTCTCTACACCAATGTGAGACCTTTGAAACCTTGACAGATTTAACATGCATCAGCTTCTCTACGGGGAGGATCTTTAGGGGTAGCAAGACTTGAACCTATGACGTGAATCTAACAATTCCAGCCATGAGTTCGTCATTATGACCATTTTGCTATAATGGACACATGTCTTGGGGGAATGAAACATACTTACTCGGGTATTCTTCTGATCTAGCAGTGTCAGATAAAAAAAAATTCCAGATTCATTACCAATAATGTAGTTAGTTGGATATGTCAACTAATGTCACACTGGATGCATCACGAGTTATGTGACAAATGGTCTTATGTATTTCAACAACTTGAGATAACGACACCGACACCTAAGCTAGTACCTCAATTTCTTAACATTTCAGCATACCGTAAGGTATCATTCTTTTCACTTGACTGAGTTACAGAATTAGGAAGTCCATGCCCTACTATTGCTTCAGAGTGTGGTGTCAATACAAATCATCAAAAGCATCGTACCCTAGTTGTATTTGGGGTGTGCAGTAACCACTATAATTTAACTCCCTGTTTTTAGACGCTTAAGTAAATTTTAAACATGGCTGGCCATAAAATTTTCGAATTTGACCATCAAACTACTGATAACCTCATTCCCAAGAGAATTGCACAATTTTAGTACGATGCAAATTAATCAACAATACGTAATCATTTAATCACATAAAGTTGTTGTAGGGAAAGTTGTTGCAGTTTGTGTGATACCCTCCTACCTGGGAGTACAATCTCTTCATCTACGCGACCTTGATTTGTGGGAGATAAGAATTGATCACCCAAGCTAGTTATAATAAATACAATTTACTATTATCCAAATATATTGAACAAAGCAAGTCTTACTATAGGAAGGCAGTCAGGAGTGATAACGTATCCCTAAATTCTATGTAAATGAGTGCCTGGAATCCTCTAACCACTTATCTTTAAGCAAAGTTATCCCATGAATCTTAATCTTTCTTAATTTATTTAACTCGCTAAAGCCCGTTCTATAATAACGCTTCTAAATTTAATTCCATACCATTAGCTCACGGTGTTCAGCATTTCAGCTTCCTTTCTCCTTCTTCTCGATTACAAAACCTTCACTTTATATCTACTAACTGATCTGAATATCACGGTTTCTTCTTGAGAAGATTGACTGTGAAATAACTGAATGCTGGCCCCAAAGATTCCCCAAGAGGATTAGTATGATAAAACGGTAAAGCTCCGTCACGAGTTGATGTAGTTGATGTGAGAAATGTTTTTCACTGTGTTCCAAAATAAAACTTTAAATATTATTAAAAGATTTTCTAAGACACGTAAAAAATCACTATTAAGAATTGCGAACACAATGCGTGAGTTTTATAAGCAATCTAATAGACTACACATAACTTGTACTAAGTTTACCACGCATATTTCTTTGAGCTTAAATAGGTGGGGTGGTAGTTTAGGTGTTGCCTCCATCACACTTGACCATGGTTTAAAATTTATAGGTTCACCGCCAATGGCTTTCAGTAGTTTCAGGGGGCGATGTTAATAAATAGCCAATCAAGTTTAAACAAGAGAATCATTTATTTGTCCTCATAAAGTCTTTAAACTACAATAATAAATGATCCAAGTTTAAAAAAACTAAAAAAAAAAACACGCTTTTATTGTAGATCGTTTTTTGTTAGCTGTATTTGTATATTAACCATGAGCTTTTTCGCTTTAGGGTTGTAACTTAATCTTTTAGTAGCCAAATCTGGAAATGGTATCGAGATAGTTAACCCTGATGATCCTGACCAGGACAATGGAACAAAATTATTAAATTATTGTATTGTCATCAGTCCTTGACAAGTGTGCAAAATTTCGAATTAATCTGACCTTTTAAAGAGGGTAAAATTCGAGTTCAAACATTCAGTTACATTCTGTTGAAGCTAATAAAAGCGTGTTAAGAAATAAATGCAATGTTAAACACGATTTTTTAAAAACTGTTTAATTAATGTTAAATATATTCTAGTATATCTCAAATAATAAACAATTTAAATTAACACGTATATAATGTGCTGCTAAGAACTACATTTTTACTAGTACACAATAAATATCGCACTAATGTTCACGTAGCTGAAGACAAAACTACTTTTTATTCTAAATGAAATTTTAATAGAATCTGATTCTATTTTAGTGGAATGCTTGTTGTTCTTTTTCTCTATGAAATGTCAGATAAGGCTTTGTTATTTTATTCATATAATTTATTTTAAATGAGCTAAAATCTAAATGCAACTTTATTCAACAATTATCAGATTATTGCTATACTGACTAGTGTTACTTTAAATAAGATAAGAGACATATATATATATATATATATATATATATATATATTCGTTTATTCAATAATTGTTGATAATTGAGCAAAAAAAAATTTTTTTTCTTACCTTCAAAACTATTAATCATATATATAATCATTATAACCATTTAATTAACAATTTATATAATTAGGACACACAGAGTAACCGAATGTTATACATTCACATACTTTTTCCTCATTGAAGCTATGAAACATAATTAGAGCTTAATTAATTAAACATCAATGTAACTCGAAAAAAATAATCATACTTCTACAATCTGCATAATTTGTTTCAGTTGTTTTGCTCAGCTTGAACACATTAATCAGCAAAATCCTTCGTTATTGCTATCAGGTTATACATAGATTTAAGAATAAATCAACATATATCAATTTGAAGTTAGCTAGGATTTCTATGATTTTAAAAAGTGATGGAAGCTCTCAATTCAAATTCTGTTCTTAACATTACTCCATTTAGTATATTAATAGATTAAACGTCTTCAAAGGAGTTATTAAATTAAGTTATATACTGTTTTAAATATAGATGGCGACAATTACATACTAAACGTAAGGCTCAGAGACAGTAAAAGGTTGAAAAAAAATCTTATAATGGTTTTTACATTTATTTTACCCTACATAAGAAACGCATCGCCTTTAATAAATAGTAATATAATGCGTTGAAAATTAATACGCAGATAGAGAACGCATCTATCAACTATTGATTTTTATTTAAATGAAGGTAATTAATGCAACGATGAAAATGCAGGGAAGAACCTTATATCTTAAGAAACGCTACGGTATATTCATTAAAAAGCATCTATCTTTTTGCTGAAAAAGCACTTGTTCACACTAATCTATCATAAAATTTGGTAGAGAAATTCAAATGATATGGCTTTAAAATTTACCACATCTTCCCTATTCTCAGGATCTCACCCTAAGTGACTTTCTCTTAATTCTCGAACTCAAAAACCATTGTGGGGGTCGGATATTTGACAACGCAAATGATACCACTGAATAGGCAGGGAATGGTTTTTGAGAGACATAATTTGGGGAATTCGCCAATGATGGTTTTCAAAAGGATACGAGCTGCCGGGATAAGTGTACAAGACTATGTAAATATATCTTAGGATTAAATTATAAAAATAAATTTCTATATCTCGATTATTTTTCGTAATAATTTAAACTTTACGATACTTCTTTCCCCGTGTGTAAAACATGATCTTCATAGTGTTCTGACTACTAAGGGCATTAATAATTATTAATGTTCTTATTAGTTAGGATTATTGGGCCTTTGCAAGTAACCAACTATGCAAAACGTTCATGGTAGCCAAACTACACAGCTACAAGTTCCATATAGCCAATTCAATTCTAGCGTCAACCTTATCATCAAAGCTTGAACTATTGAATCCATCCCCGAAGTTGTGTTTTGTACATGTAATGTTATGTTAATTGAGTAACATTTTCAAAGGAATAAACGTACGATTCTGATAAAATAATGATCCTACTGAATCAGAATCACTTTATCGAACATTGTACTTAAATGACAGAAAAAGGAATTTTAATTTCATACATATTGTAGTTTCAAGAGAAATTGTAGTTATTTTTTAAATTTGTATTTGCTTGTATGGAAATTTTAAAACTATCAGATCGAGCTTTTAACTGTTTTAAAACTATTTCAAGATTAATCGAAAAGAAGGGCTTGTGTAATGATTAAGAAATTTCTTCATATAGTACGCGTCAAGTCTACATATAATTCTCTATGAAAAGGAGGTAATGAAGTGGATCTTAATGCTGTTTTATAAAAGATTTCATTAGAAAATCTGTGAAGAGTGGCATTTGAAATAAAAACAACTTAGAGAATACTTTTAAAATATCTCAAAAGTGTGAATACAAAAGAGTTTTCACTTAGTTCTCGAGTGATATCTTAATTAATTGAGTTTTTTTCACCAGGGATTCTTTTGTCTGAATGGAATTTATAAAAATCATTTTCGCGATGTGTTGTGCATTTTGCTTATTTTTGATGATGTGCTTATATGGAAGTATAAAATCATTTGTGACGCACTAAGCTTACAAATGCTGAATCTATAGAAAAGGAAATTTTCCAACTTGATATTTTTTTTGTTTTAAGAAATGAGATATTTTTTTAAGAAATTCCCTCATTAAATTACTATGAGACCATCATCTTGAATTCGATAAATTCGGAAAACTCTTTCAAAAAATGTCTTTAAAAATGAATAGCGTTTCCATCGGGACGAAATTAATTCTTTGAGAAAAAAATAACCAATGCGTATTAAAAATGAATTTTCTGGCTTAATTTATCTGTATCAGGTCACAGAAGATAGATGTATCTAAAAAATTCAAGAAAGAGAAAAAGTAATTGGGAAATGTAGCATTTAATTAGGGGAAGGACTTGATATCCCAGTAGCTACCAGAAAATCACTCATTCCAAGTAAATTCAAAAGTGTCCATAAGAAAAAGAATTCTTTTTAGGAAAAAAAAATGAAGAAAGCGTAATTTTCGATTAAAATCGATCGCAAAAGAGTAGAACTTAAAACTTTTTCTGCATCTGCTTTAATTATTTTTCACATTAAGGCAGATGCAGAGAGGTACAGACCGTTGGGAAGCTAAGAAGAAAAGAATAATATATATAGATACAGGAGAAATATTTCTTTTTTCGAAAGAATATCAGAATGGAAAAAAAATGAAAATATTCTTTGTTATTTTCATCTGTGAGTCGGTTGATTTTTTTTTTTTTTTTGCATTAAACTGAACAAAAAAAAATTTCTTTCCTGTTCAAATTTTGCACTTGGAAAAATCTCATGTTATGGAAAACGATTTTTTCAAAGTTCATTAACAATCTTATTGAAAATAAGAAATTTTATTTATCGTTTCAATTTGACTTTTATGAAAAGACCGCTTAAAAAGTCCAGTTATTTCTGGAATTTCTTTTCGGTCTGTTTCGTGCCACAATCGAAAATCGAGTAAAATGTATTAAATCGGATTTTCGTTCCATGGCAAAATATTTTCTATTTAAGTAGAGAGTTCCAGATTCTAAATGGAGAATTCAAGGAAAGTTTTTTCCGTTTTCTTTTTAGTTAACAGAGAACAATTAGTCAAATTCCATTGAGAAGCTACATTTTTTTTACAAGATTCCGGTGCAAAATTTTTTTTAGATGAAAGAAAGGCAATCTGTTTTTAATTCAACAGCATGCAGATATGTTTTATACTTCATTAAATATTCAACACACTTCAGGCTCTTTTTGTATAAGTAAGAAATAAAAAAAAAACTTTTTTATTGGATATGCAAAAGAAAAAAAAAACAACAACTTAGAAAATTTTAGTTTATGTTTATAAACAGCTAAAAAAATTTTTTTTTGACTAAGTAATATTTATAATAAGAGCACACTTTTTCAATAATATGAATATATTAATTTTTTTGCTTTTTAACACTCGTAGTTTATAGATTTAAGTCTATTTAAATATTTATTTATCAATATTTAATAGGTCTACTTAGAGGCTTATAAGTGGCCGCGGTAGCCGAGTGGTATAGGTATCGGATCGTGGCTTGCTTTATCACGAGTTCGATCCCAGTACCACTAAAGACCCGCCATGTAGGGCAGCGATGCACGTTAAATCTGTCGAGAGCTGAAACGTCCTCCCGTTGGTGTGGTGTGGTAGTTAGGAGAGGGGGTGCCAGCTCAGGTGTCGTCCACGTCACTTAACCATGGTTCAAAATTACGTGGTCCGTCGCCAAAAGCCCTCGTGCAGCTGAACAGTGCGACGTAAATATTCAATCAATCAATCAATCATAGAGGCTTATAAATATTTTCGTAAATATTTATATTTCATTCCAAATTTAATTAAATTGTAATTAAGAAGCTTTTCATTTTAAGTCTCTATTAAAAGATGAGATTGACAGTTTAATTGGAATCTCATTTTCTCTCATATACACTCAAGCTTTTATACCGTATAACTTCGTAACTTTGCTCTTTCTTTTTGAATATAGATAAAAGGTTTGATCTAGGTTCGAATTTTATAGCTCACCCCCAGCCTTGTGGGTGTGGCTTGCCTTCTTTAACCCTTCTTTGCAATATGTTGGAACTTTCCACCGTCTCATTTAGTGAACAGAAAAATGTACTCAAAATAGTTGTACCATAAATTGGTTGTTGCTGACAACTTTTTTCATGACTTTGCGTAATAAGGAATGTAGCTGTCAAAAAATTGAATGTCACAATCCTTATAGCTAGTTTAAACTTGTCATTCCGCTGTTTGTTGTGGTAGGAAGAAACGCAAGATTTCTTGAATATTTTTTATGACTAATCTGAGATTTCTTTGCTAGTAAAAACGATAGTGAGTAGAAAAAATGTTTGTTTTTTGTTTTTCTGTTATGTTCTGTGCAATTTATATCGAATACCCCAAATAATCTTCCCCCAAAACATGTGACAGAAATTTACATCACTATGCGGTTGTTTCACTTCTAATATATGATGAAAATGTTTTTTTACTAATGTTTATTTTATGTTATTTTTGCATAGAAATTTAGAAAAGAAGGGCATTGAAAATTACTTGGACCAGTTAGAAGGCGATTGGATATAAGAAGATGGCCTTGACGACGAGTACCACGGTGCAGGTGAAATAATAATAATACTAATGTTTTTTAATTATCATCAGGAATAAAAATGATACTAAGATATATTATTTTTTATTTATTTTGTACTGAGTTTAACACGTGAATTTGCATGATGATAGATATTGTCATCGTGCTCTGATTTTGATTATTTTATATTATATTTTTATACTAGGATTTTTTAACGTTTTTCCTTTAATCTAGAGCAGGGGTCGGCAACCTATGGCAAGCGTGCCACATGTGGCACTCGGTAAAATTCTTAGTGGCACTCCAGATTCCAGATTACTCCACAAATTTGTCAATTTTGAGTGGATAGATGTTGAACGACAAGGAGTTATATTTTAATTATCATTCACGGTCTTACATGAAAATTTAGATAATCGTCTTTCAATAAACTTTAATAAAGTCAAGACAAAGTAACGCAGTGGCTTAATTTGAAATCAAGAAACTACGAATCAAGTCAAGGGTTCCAGTCTCAATTTTACCCAAAGTTTTTGGGATAAATAATAGGGGTTTCAATTTATTAAATCAAACTGCACCATAAATTCTCCCTCGACAATGTGATTCAATAGTATTAAGTCCTAATTTTCATACAGCTCTTTAGTGATATTAATTCAAGTCAATCGCAACCATTTTTTTCCAAAATTAAATAAATAATGCAATAATTTAAAGCTCAGAAATGTAAAATAATTTATTTTTGCTGTTTAAAAATTAATTTGTATTTTATGACTAGAAGTTTTAAGTGAGAGAGTTATATTAACGTCACACTGTAAAGCAGCACGAAGGTAATTGGAGACGAAACGTTTTAAGTGACATATCAATGATTAGGTCATTTTTTTCATTAGAAAGCTTTCATATGGCTAAGAGTGTTTCTCAAACTGTGGTGCGCACTTCCTAGGAGGGTGTGATGATCCTACGAGGGAATGAAGGGGAGCGAGCATATTGAAAAGTCGAAAACACAAAAGATTATTTAAAAAAAAATCTTAACTTATTGAAAGTAAACAAACAAAATACATTCTGATATAATAAAAGGAAAAGTACGCATTTACGCTGCAATAATACACTTATAAATATATCAGTACTTGTATCAGCAATGTATTTTATAATTAAATTAACAATACTAAGCTAAGAAAAGTTTATTGATCATCATCGACCCCATGAGCTTGTCATATGTAAAATTATGCAAAAATTAACACTTATCTTAATCATTTGTACGGTTTATAATTATTCCCTTAAATGCCGATTAAAAACTACGCAATTCGTACCCTAATGCTACCATTTAACACGTAGATGAGCGTATGTGGTGTATTGGAGGGAGGGGGTAGTAAGGGAATAAATAAGCAAATCCTCTGAAATAAGTAAATCCTTCGCAAACACTATCCAGGTCTAAATTCCACATTCCAAAGTCTTCAGAATAATTTTATGAATAGCAGTTCACAGAAACGATCGCACTTTGGAAAGACGTATATAC
This sequence comes from Trichonephila clavipes, assembly GCA_019973935.1. Lineage (NCBI taxonomy): Eukaryota > Metazoa > Arthropoda > Arachnida > Araneae > Nephilidae > Trichonephila > Trichonephila clavipes. Next base: position 98,052 of record BMAU01019670.1, read on the forward strand.
ACAGTCCAGTCATATTAATGTGACCACTGTAAAAAGCCAGAATAACCATCTTTCGCAAATGGGAAAATAGTCATTTAGGATCCTCAAGGTATTCACTAGGATGTTGAGCCATGCCGACTCTATTGCTGCACTAGATTACGCGCGTGAGGATCCATGACGCGAACAACCCGATCGAGAGGGTTCCATAGATTATTGATTGGGCTTAAGTCAGGTGAGTTTTCTGGATACGGAAGAACGATAAACTGATCCTGGTGCTCTTTGAACCACGCACGTACGCTGTCAGTTGTATGACACTCCGCAATGTCCTGCTGGTAGAAGCCACCATCCTGAGGAAAAACAATGCGCATAAAGGGGTAGACATGGTCTGAAAGGACAGATGCGTACTTCTATTGATCCATCGTGCTTTCCACAATGATGAATAAACACAGAAAATTTAAGGAAAACATTCCCCAGACCATAATGCTCCCGCCTCCAGCCTGAACCTTGCCAGCAATTGTTGCAGGGTGTTTGCTTTTAGACATTTCATGCCGTATTTGCCACCAACCATCCGTCCGATGGAGTATAAAGCGTGATTAATCAGAAAACTCTACCGGCCGCCTTTCATTGGATGCCCAGTTGCGGTACCTGTATGAAAATTCCAGTCTTCGTTGCTGATGAACAGCAGTCAGCATAGGTGCATGAACCAGGCTCCTGCTTCGGAGATCCAGACGCAACAACGATCGCTGAACAGTAGTTTGGAAGACACTGTTGGTAGCCCCTTGGTTCATCTGGGTGGTATGTTGCTTAACGGTAGCACGTCTATTCTCCCGAACTCACCTCTACAGCCATCAGTCACCTCTATCACCTATGGCCCGTGGTACACCACATTTGTCACGTCACTGATTTTGGACGGTCCCATTTTGCCATGCACGGTATACTTTAACCACGGTGACACACGAACAGTCCACAAACTTAGCCGTTTCGGAAATGCTTCCAACCTTTTCCCGAAAGCCAAAAATTATGCCGTTTTGGACTTCGGATAACTCTTTACATGTTTGCATTACGCCAACGACTGTAGTGTTTTCCGAAGTCCTCGCACACTCTTTATATACGCTCAATAGTACTGCGATGCCAGCATCTTTCTGTGATTGGTTATTTAACGTCAAAGTCGAAAGTACGTGGTGGTCACATTAATGTGACTGGACTGTGTATATGTCCATGGTAATTAACGCACTGGTTGAGTGAAACATTTATATACGCTGGCGGCACTCAAGAGGTTATAGTCGTTTTGTAGGTTTAGCGTCAAAGTTACAGTACGCATTATCACAAAGTCACAATTTATTGAATTCAATAAATTGTGCTATTTTATGGAGGGGGGGAGGGAGAGGGCGATGAAAATTATGATTGAATATTGAGTCGCAGATATTTGAAGTTTGAGAAGCATTTGGGGAAGAAGATATACTAGTGATAGTAGGATAAAAATAATTCGGTGATGAGTTATGTGAAATAAATGATATAAAAGCAAAATTTGTATGTATTAAAAATAGAAAGAAAAAAAAAACCTTGACAGTTTAGCAGAGTTTTTGCAGAACCAATTCAAAACACGAGTATCTATAAACGAATGAGCACTTTTCTTAGATTGTTTTCTGTTTTTGCTGGTTCTGTATCATTTTCTTAGTAAATCTATTTACATAAAATTTTTCCGAGCTCAACAATCCTGATAGTTTCATTGCTTAAAACTCTTCAAAAATACTACATTGCATTTACTGTTGTTTTCAAAATAAACACATTTTTAATAAATAAATAAATTTTTTAATGTCTTATTTTATTATGTGAAGATTCTTATCTATTTATTGTATAGAAATTTTGCAGTAATCTGAAAATAAAAGACCACATCAACAGAGTCATTCCAGAATTGAAACGATTATTTTTTTTCAAATTCCAAGATATTCATTAATATATATATGCAGCATTGACCAGAATTTCTTAAGTGCATTAAATTCATCAAAGAATCACATCAAAGAGTCACAACATCCCTTTTAGAAAATAACTAATGGAGTAGATGCGACCTCATTTTGTACCTTTAAGTAGTACGAAATATTTCTAAATACCAGCCGAAATATAGACCAAAATAGAGCTACGGAATAGAAAAATCTATGTATTATGTTAACGCTTTCTTGAAAATTTTGAAATAGGCTCTAACACGAAAATGCATACGTCTTTAAGTATGTATAAGTCCTTAAGTATTAGTATACCTACTATTCTCAGAATTAATTCCTCAGTCCATATTGATATTGTTTCTGTGCGGCTGTGGTATTATTGTGAAATAATGGAATTGAAATACACGTAATTCTTCATTACTGATAAAAAAATCTGTGAATCATTACATACTCTCTCTATATATATCTTCCTTTTACCCATTAAAATTCTTCTTTCTTTTTATTACTTCAGTTTGATGTTTAGTACTAAATGGATAAAATGAATAGAAATAAATCAATTTAATGGATTTTATTCCAAGACAGAATACAGATTGTTGAAATAACATTAAAAAACAACAGAATGCAGTTCATATATTATTTTAAAAATATGATTTTATTATTTGTATGACTAATTATATTACTAATTATAATATTAATAATTAAATAAATTAATTACGTAAAATTAATTGTACTTTCAGTTTAATTCTATAAAACCTTTACTTTTGTATACATATAACTAACCCCTTAATGCACACACATGTTTTAAAAAAGTAAGCAAAGAAAAATCCTTTTTTGATTTAAGAGAACACATTTTCGAACTGTGTTTAGATTATTAATAATAATAATAAAATAACAAAATCAATCAAAGTTTCAATTTTAATTTTGGACTCTGATCCCCATTGCATATATAACCGAATATTGTAATCTTATACATGTACACTGACATTTTTTTTCGAATAGCTGTTTCGAAAAAATAAGTTATGAGTGAAAATATTTATTTATATATTTTTTCAACACAGAAATAATAGCAGTAATAACTGTTTTTTGAAAAAAAAAATATTCAATTTTTTTTTTCTTTAGAAGCAAGGTGCTGCACATATACAAACATTGCAATTATTACACATTGACGACTCTCTTTCCCTTTGCTATCCCACTAAGCACAACACACAACGCAGTGGGATCTTTTTTTTTTCTTCTTAAATGTTGGTACAACAAAATGACGCTCCATTTGTCATAGAATTCCAGAAGATTTTCGTCTACCCAATTTATTTTATATTTGTATCGCAATGATAACTTCGTATAAGTAGTATCTACTAATTTGATTCTGATATCTAAAATTCTTTTCAACTCAATTTTTTATATACAAAAGATATACGTTCCTAATGCTAATGTCTAGCAAATGAAACAATACTTTTTTATAATATTTAGAATTATTACGTACTATAAAAGAGAGTTTATAGTATATAATTATTATACTATAAACTTTTTTAAACTTCCGAAATCTCGACGATGGATCACGTTAAGTCTTGCGAATGCAGACGGTAATCGTTTTTGATTACGAAAATTTCAACAGTATAAAATATTACTTCGCAAGAATTATCTCGTTTTTGCACAGTTTGGCCAGTTTAGCACGATCTAATTAGCTTGTTCGTGCTCGTTAACTCTAATATTGGATAATTTATAATAAAAACCCGATCTTTAAAATATCTATATGATTTAAAAATATTACCTAAAGGGGGAATTAAAAATAAGAGAAAATATTGCTCAAATTTCCCACATTCTAAAACCTGGCGTTTTCAAGAACTATATTGAAGAGGGAGTAACTTTTTCACAATTCCTAATATTAACTCACACTCTATCTATCTATATTTATTTTTTTTAATTATTTATCTTGGTGTAATTTTCAATCGTTAATAAAATACATTTTATAGCGCTCAATTGAGCTCAAAATTTATATACATGATTATTTTGGATGACAATACACACACACACACACACAGTAATTTGATTTCTTTAATAAAAATTGATTAAAAGTAATTTATTCAAAGAATTACAAATACAGCCACGTTGGCATCATTTTTGGTGACTTAGTGACCATTTTGGCGACTTGTGTCAAAACTTGAAAAAGTTTTTTTTTTCACACGTTTTAAAGCATTTAGTTGAACTAAAATTTTGTATGAACGATTGTTTTGGATGAAAATACTATACTTTAATGATAATTAATAAAAATTAATTACAACTTAATGTTGTGATTCTATCATATGTAAAGGGTGTTTTTTTAGAGGTATAGAACTTTAAATTGCAATAAAACAACGATGTATTATTCGATTGACATGATTTTTTTTATTCGAAAGATAATCTTGTGGCATTACATTTTAAATATGATTTCTGGCATAGGACTGCCACGGTTGGCTCGGATGTAGTCCAATCTGAACGTCCAATTTTCGATGACTTTTTCCAACATTTGTGGCCGTATATCGGCAATAACACGGCGAATGTTGTCTTCCAAATGGTCAAACGTTTGTGGCTTATCCGCATAGACCAATGACTTTACATAGCCCCACAGAAAATAGTCTAGCGGTGTTAAATCACAAGATCTTGGAGGCCAATTCACAGGTCCAAAACGGGAAATTAGGCGGTCACCAAACGTGTCTTCCAATAAATCGATTGTGGCACGAGCTGTGTGACATGTTGCGCCGTCTTGTTGGAACCACAGCTCCTGGACATCATGATTGTTCAATTCAGGAATGAAAAAGTTAGTAATCATGGCTCTATACCGATCACCATTGACTGTAACGTTGTGGCCTTCATCGTTTTTGAAGAAGGATTCCACCAGCCCATAAAGCGCACCAAACAGTCAGTTTTTCTGGATGTAAGGGTGTTTCGACATACACTTGTGGATTAGCTTCACTCCAAATGCGGCAGTTTTGTTTGTTGACGTAGCCATTCAACCAGAAGTGCGCTTCATCGCTAAACAACATTCGCTTATGAAAATCGGGAACAACGGCAATCTCGTTTTGGGCCCATTCGACGAATCTACGCCTTGCTTGATGATCGTTTTGATGAATTGCCAAACCAAACTGAGAATAAATCATTTGACAGCTGTTAAATCGGTCACCATCTTGGAAAGTAATGCCAACTTAAACTTCTATACCTGGAAAAAAACACTCTTTATATACATATTTATATTAATTGTAACTACTTATTAAAAAAGAGCTAAAATAAAGTTTCCTTTGTTGATCAAAGTAGGAATTGGCTTAATTTTTTTTTATTTTACTTGTTTGTATAGTAGCTAACAGTGTCGATTAAAGGTCATTTCGGGCCCTGGGTGCAGAAGATCTGCAGGCACCCTTGGCACTGGAGGATCAAAATTTATAACCAAAAATCCTTTTTTAGTCCAACTTATGTTGACCCTTTTGGGCCTCGAGCCCCTAGGTGCCCGCCTCAAGTCCCCAATGGAAAAACCGTCACTGGTATAGCTCACCTTTTCCCTATTATATATGTCGGGATTGTCCTTTCAGAAGCGTTACGAAAAAGTACTTTATCATGCAGTCTATTCAGTGTCTGATCTATAGATTGTCTTCGCGATTGATTTCTCATAGGCGTTACGAAAAAGTACTTTATTATGCAGTCTATTCAGTGCCTGATCTATAGATTGGTTTCGTGATTGACTATAATTGGCTACACTAGTGGTTCTTAAACTTTCGATCGTTCCCTTTAGGCATCAGACTGACATCGTGGACCCCCAAGATTTTGAATATCTTTCTATGACTCTCAACATATGGTTGAATGATTTAAAGGTTCCTCAATAATCCTAAGACACTGTCTCCGCTGCTTATACAAACTTTATTTTTAATACTTAACACTGTTTAAGACTTTTTAAACATAAAATTAAAAATTACGTAATAGTAATCGCTATATTTAGTTACAAACAATAAAAAAAAATGTTATTCTTGATTGAAATGTATATCTTTAAATGGGGCAATTTAGTGGTCTACTCTAGGATGGCGCATCTTTCAATTTTTCATCTAGACCTTTCAGAGTCCGTAAAAGAGGAAAATAACATTACGTGAGAGACTTTCGCAGACCCCCTAGAAAGGGGCTGAGGGCCCAGGGGATCCTTCTGTTTAAGAGTCACTGGGCTACACGATTGACAAGTTGACACCCTTTGTTAAATAGAAATTGATTTGTTCATCAACTTTGTTCACCTGTTTCTCTTAGGAAAGTGTATTAAGGAGGAAAAGTGGAAAATTTAATTTTTACTATTCCCTGTCTCTTAGAAAAAGAAGATATGGTCTTATTCTATTTCATTCAGGATTTAAGGAATTAAGTAATTTTTCAAAATGCGTTCATTGAAGATTATGTGTACAACACACACTGCACGGAAATAAAAAAAAATCAGTTATTTTGAAGAGATTTTGTTAAAAAATGAATTGAGGTGTTAAATATTGTTATATATATATATATATATATAAATTTTCCAGATGTCAAAAATAATGAATTTTAATCATCTACTTGTCCTTTTTGGATAATACAACATCGAACAAGCAACAATTTCTGGAATCAATTCAATTTACTTGTACATAAATTAAATGCATTTAATGTAATTTCCTAAGTTTTATTTTTCAAGCCAGGTTTATTTTAAGTATTTTTGTAACTGATAAGTTTAATTGACATAAAACTGCGTGAATACGATATTGATTTCAAATAACTCATAGTAATATATCAAATGCGAGCGTTAACAAGTGTAATGGTAAGAAAAATTAATGTCAGATAATCTTTCATCACATACAGTGCGTAATTTAATATGCAGTGTTACATGTGACATTAGTATCATACTTTTGCCCTAGAGTTTACACAATAAAAACTTAATTTTTAACCTTATTACTAGATAGCTTTTTCCCCAGACGGATTATCCGGACAGCTTTATCAAATTCGTTATCGATGTCATTTTTCATTTTGAATCTGTTAGTTTGCCGTGGATTGGGACTCCCAGGCACCATTGAGTGAATCAAAGTGAATGCAAAGTTATCATAAGTTGTGACAAATTTATACTGAACTTTATCACTAACCTTCTGAGTCGTCCTTTTTAGAGAAATTTAATTCCCTACCTATTTCCAATCAACTCCAAAAAGCGGACAGGATTCCTTGTTATGCAGATTAGATAAAGTATTTAAGTCAAACGGAATAGTAAAGTTAGAGCAGTAGGAGATAGAGATTGAAGCAGAAAGTTATAGTGAAGTTAAATTGAAGATTTCTTGTTGGAGATAATTTAACCTCAAGAAGAGTTGAGATTCCGTTGGTAATTATTGATTTATAATTAAAGTCTCATTAAAGTTTTAAGAGTGAGATTAAAGTTAAATGTTCAATAGGAACATTATTAAATATAATTCTGGGATCTCTTATCGTGGTAATCTCTGCGTGATCGTTATTTAATTGTTCATTAATTGGATCATTAATTAAATTAATTTAAAAGATATTACCTTTAAAACCTCATAATACTAGTTAGATATATTTGTTAATAAGTCTATGATTCTATTTGGATAAGATAACCAAATAAAGAAAGTTGTTTATAAAAATGGCTTCTGGTTCTTACATGACTTCTATTTATTCTCGTTCTCAAAGTGAGGTCCAAGGAGACCTTCACAAAGTGAGTGCAAAATCAATAGAAGTTTTAGTATCTATCTAAATCTTCTGAATCAAAACACCAGAATTCCTTATATGAATGGTGGAGCGGTTAATCTAACCCCGAACCTAGAAAAGTCTAATTATATATATATATATATATATATATATATATACGAGCTGCATGGCCCGGCGTTGCACGGGCTTTCTCGAGTTCATAAATTGTTCCATCCCTTCTTAATATTAGCACTTCCAGGGGGTGGATATGATTTCTGTATTAATATGCCAGTAAAATATTCTTTTTCGAAATTTCTTTGACTTCTTTGCCTCGTCGCACGAGTTTCTTTCCCCTTCGGTTAGCTAGACGTTGCACGGGCTTTTGTTGAGTGTATAACTTAATCCCCATGGGAATTTCCTTTTTCCCTCATGATGCCAGCACTTCTGTCTGGGTGTATACGCGCGCAATGGGAAAGATCTTTATAATGATGTCATTCAAATTTCCTTTTTCAAAATTTGTTCCACTTCTTTTCATTGTTAGACAGGTTTCTTTTCACTCCACTTAGCCCGGCATTGCACGAACATTTTCGAATGCATAACATATTGTCCCATGGAAATTCTTCTCCTCTCAGAATCAGCACTTTCTGGTGTGTGTGATTTCTATATTAATGTCATTACAATTCCTTTTTTTGAAATTTCTTCCAATTCTTTACATTGTCAGACTGGTTTCTTTTCCCTCTCTATAGCCCAGCATTACACGGGCTATTTTGAGTGTAAAACTACTTTTCTCTCTTCCTTCACCCTAGCGATGATATTTGTTTTCAAATTTCGATGACTGATATATACAAAACAATACTGCTTTAATTAAAAAAATATTACTTTAAATCAATAAAAAGAAAACGATTCTGACGCTAAGGACACAAGTAGGACAAGCTAGAAGGGTGCTCAAGTAAGGCAACTGAAGATCTTGTAACGGCGTGGCACATAGTACACTAGGAGGATTGACACATAGCACACGATAGACTAGAAAGAGGGCGCTGCTGTGAACTGTTTTTTCCTTTGAGTGGGAAGGAGAGAAGGACTCGAAGGTAAAATGGACGAAGCTGCCTGTAGTTTCCGTTGTGACTTTTAATTGTAAATGAAATTATTAATATAGTGATGTGTTTTGAAGGAAATAAATAAAACGGTAAATCCGGTTAATTAGAGATGATTAATTGAACTACAAGACGATCTTACAGACTGGTGGCAGCGATGGCACGATGAAACTAAAAACAGTGTCTTTAACAACAAAAGAAATAGTTGGGGTAAGTACTTTTTCTATCTGAAAGTACCTTCGGGTTTATTTTAAATTTGATCTCAATTTTTGTATTAAAATATGGGTACAAATTAAATACAGAAATCATTCTTAATTCACTCTTTGTATTAAATGCTGAATTTTGATTATTTTAAAGCCTTTTACTTATCCCTGCTATTCTCGTTAATTTATGATTTGTTTTTAAATAAAAACAAAAATTTATCCTATAAAAAGGAAGAAAATTGATTTTGTCTGTGGTTGAATTGAGTATATAAAATTGCTCTTTTTTATTAGTTTTAGTTTGTGTATTCTGATTTAAAACTGTGTTTTCTATGTGTGAGATATAAATTAAAAGATTCTCTCAACGGTGTTTTAAAAAAAATCTGTATTGTAAAAACAATATTAAGAATTTGTGAAGAATGAATGATAAATAACCTATGAAAATATTGTGATTATAGCACGATTTGAAGGTGCAGTGAAAAAAAAATATATAAAGTGTATATTTAAGTAGAAATAATTTTGATTTTGCTGAGTCAACGAAATATTTATGACTTCTCTTTTACTGAGAGGGAAAAAAAAGCTGACTTATTACGTTTCAGAAGTTCTCAAGGTTAAATGCATAAATTATGTAGCTATTCCAATCATATAAGAATTTGTTTTTTATAAGTTGTTCAGTAAAATTTTTGTTTCTGTGGATTCAGAATACCAGCGGAATTATTTTACTCTCATTATTGTGTTAGATTTTTTTTGTTGCGAATAGAAGTGTTTGGTTTTTCTGAAAAAAAAAAGTTAATCTGTAGATTTTATTTGAATGGTGTTCTTTGATTTAAAAGTGGTTATTACATTGAAACATTTTTAGTAAAAAAGGGGTTTGTTTTTAAAATATAAACATCTATTATTGTTTTCGAGTTAAGGGTGAAGTTGTAGAATTTCTATAGATATAATTTTTTTTAACATATTTGCTCGCATTTTTTTGTTTTAAATTGAAAATAAATGACAATTAATGAGTGACAAATTAAATTTTGAAGAGACTTTATGAAGAGATAATTTGGACTTCAGGTGTATGTTATTATTTTGCATTGAAATGTTTATTTTTTTATTTTTGTGCTTGTTTGATTATTCTGGTATTGTATAGTTACGTAAATATTTTAATCACTTGAAACTTTTGAAAAATAGAATTCGAAAGTGCTGAATATGTGTGTATTCGTTATAATTTAAGTGTATATTTGTGCATATTTTGGTACAGTGCAAAATCGATAACTACTTTTAGTTAAATAATATATCGAAAAATAAGTTTCTTACTCGTCTTATTTTAATTTTCTTTTTGGAAAGCATTCTGATCTTGTTAGTCCCTAAATCATGGCATATTTAGCTAAAGGTAATAAACCTGATCTTTTGTCAGTATGTGAGGAAATGGGGGTTGAAGTAGATCAGTCCAGCAAGGTGGTAGATATAAAAAAATTGATTCTAAATAGCGAATCTTATGTTGAAGAGGAAGTGAAGATAATTCTCGACAGAGTCATTAGTGATAGGAAAGAACGAGAAAGAAGTAAACAAGAAGAAAGGGAAAGGGAAGAGCGAATGGCTCGAGAGGCCAGACAACACGAATTAGAATTGAGAAAATTAGAATTATCGCAGCAGAATCAACCATTAAATGATGAATCTGGAAGAAGAGTTGAAATTAGACCTAAGATTCAATTGATACAAATCACAACTAAATTTGATGAAAAACATGATGAGATTAGTTTATATTTGATTAATTTTGAAAGGAAGGCAGAATTAGCTCAAGTACTAAAGAAAGATTGGGTGGCCTACTTGTTGGCGGTTTTACCAGCAGAACTCTCTAAAATGCTAGCTAGAGAACCTACCGAAAGGGCAAATAATTATGATTTTGTAAAAGATCTTATATTGAAGAGGTACAGGTTGAGAACAGCGAAAAGTTGAAGCAATGTTTTTACAAACATCAAAAATCAGCAGAGAAGTCTTGGAGGAATTATGCTCATGAGCTGAATAGTTATTTTACAGAATGGATAGCTGAATTGCAGGTTAAAACTTTCGAGCAACTGAAAGATCTATTAATAACTGAACAATTGAAGTACCGTGTTCCAGCTGAAGTGAGAGAGCATTTTCTTGATGACTGGATCAAGTTAAAAACTCCCTATGAACTTGCGGAGAAATTAGACGAATATGAAAGCATCAAACAGAGTTTCAGAAGAGAAGTCCCTAAGAAAAATAGTTACAAATTCCAAGGTGGTGTAAATTATAGTAGTGTCAGACCAAAGGAAACTCCTAAAGATTTCAAGTCAAAATTTCAAATAAAAAAGGAACCTGTCCATGAAAAAAATCACGAGAAATACTTTGAGAAGAGAAGACAGCTTCGATGTTATGAATGCGGGTCTTATTCACATCTCAGACCACAATGTGATAAACCAAAGAAGAATTACGAAACAGTTGCGTCTAATGAAACTGATAGAAATGGTACTGATGTATTGGCTCCATATACAAGTTTAGGAACAGTGAATGGAATTGAAATGCCTATACTACGAGATACTGGTGCAACTCTCGATTTAATATGTTAAAAATACGTAAAGCCTTCCATGTTTATAAATGAAACTGTGTGGATTCGAACTCCTCTGGAGGAAACCGCAGTGTGTCTTCCAATGGCTGAAGTTGAGTTGGACTGTGTGTTTGGTCATGTGATTACGAAAGCTGCTGTTTTAAGAGATTCATTAGATCAAGGAAAATATCTTTTGGGAAATAAGACTGCTGCATTGTTTGAAGAAGTGAAGAAGAATAAAGAAATACAAGTGTATATGGTGAACGCTGTTGAAACACGTTCGCAGAAGAAATTGACTGAAGAGAGTAAACAAGATCTTAACATGTCAGAAGAAACTATTCCTCTGAAAGTAAGGAAAATAATAAAGAATCTCCGGACGAACTGGATGATATTTTGCCTTTAATTCAACCTGAAATTTCTGAATCAAATCTTATAAAATTATCTCATAAAGATTTTGCAAAGGAACAAATGAACAGTGCTGAATTAAAAACACTTTGAAGAATCTAAAAGCGGGTCTT
>BMAU01019670.1:115000-285216 GCA_019973935.1 Trichonephila clavipes
TAAGAATAAGAATACTGCCTGCGAGCGTTTTATCATTGGTGCCGGTTGATTTGATAGTCCCTTGTTTTTCTCTAAGCGTTCCTGTTTACGTAGTTGTTTCTGGCGAACACTCTAATTTGACTTTTTGTATAAAAAATGTAGATAAGGCTATATATAATAAATACGGCAATCACCAATTTTAAAACTCGAAAAACTGATTCCCTTAGTCGAAAAAGGGTTATTACGTATCATAGTGTGTGTGTGAGAGAGTGATTCGCTTTACCTCTTATTATCTCTTCTTCTGGTTTCTATATGCATTCGTATACGACTAAGTAAGAGATTATGCTGACACATAAGCTTATTCTAGGATGTGTGTTTCTCTATCTCGTAATACTCTTTCCTTGATTCACAATACATAATTTTCATATTTCGTATAGTTTACTAGTTTACATCTGGTGACCTATTATATATATATATATCTCAAAACTTAGCCATTTTAAAAAATGAGTGAAAATCTTTAATAGGAAGACAACTGTATTTTAGAAATACATGCTACAATCAAAATTAACATTATATGACTTCCTTGTCCTTCCTTTCCCTAAAGGTATCCAAATACGTTCGGAACCGTGATTTTAAAAAAGCATATAAATGGATAATTTTCATGATATTTAGAGTCACTCAGATTAGGATACATGCATAAAATTGCTTTAAGGATATTTTGACAAAAAATTATTTAAATATAATATTTTGACAAAAAATTAACTTAGAATGATCTTTTTTCCAAATGTTCTCCTTTTGTGAAAAATGGTTCCATTATAATAATTTGCCTGTATGTAGCTCAGACCTCTATACAGAGGCTCAACTAGAATTTTTGAAAAATTCACATTATTTTTAGAGTTACCACCCATTGGAATAATTATTGGCGTTTTTTTTCTTAAAATTGCTCCCCTCTGTTGTCGTAAACTATGAATAAACCCACTTCTAAGTCATATATTTCAAAAATTCTAGTTGAGTCTCTGTAGAGAGGTCTGAGCTATATACAGGCCAAATATTATTATAATAGAAGCATTTTTCACAAAAGGAGAACATTCGGAAAAAAGATTATTCTAAGTTAATTTTTTGTCAAAATATTGTATTTAAATAATTTTTTTTGTCAAAATGTCCTTAAAACAATTTTATGCATATATTCTAATCTAACTGACACTAAATATCATGAAAATTATCCATTTATGCGCTTTTACAAAATCACGGTTCCGAACGTAGTCGAATACCTTAAAAAATCTTAGAACAAAAAATTAACTCGAGAAATTCCGAGGTAGTCAAATTATTTCCTTAGACTTGCTTCTCTTTTTTCGTAAATAAGTATTTGTTAATTTTTAGTATTTTTGTAACAATTCACTTTCACTAAATTGTATGGATATAAAAATTCGATTGAGGATCCTTTATGAACAAAAACAAATACTAATTTCAGAAGAATCAATAAGTCTGGTGTTTTTTAAGTTAAGAAATATTTTCCCCTGTGATGGATATACTATAGCACATACAGAGTCTAAAAGGTTATTTATATATTGAACTATTTTTTTTAAACACCAAAGGTTAACAAGCTGATATTGATTCATGTGCTTGAAGTTAACTATAAGAAATAAGTAATAAACAAACTTAGTTATTACCATTTTTGTTATTTAATTTTTCTGTTCATAGATCTTCAACAATAAAGTATAATAGAAAGTAATTAACACATCTGCATTGCGCGAAAAATTTGATATGCTTTTCTTGCTGATTGAGAATGAAAAGACACGTTTATACTCTAACTTTTTTTCTTGTATCCATTCTATCTAACATTCAAGGTTTTTAATTCGTAGGAAACTTCTGACTTTCTTCCTTTGCAAATAATTGCGTTCATGTTCTATCTTTTTTTCCAAGTCTTTCTTTTAGTAAGGCTATTTTTCGTATATTCCAGTCTCAAGGGTTAGAAAGGGCATTTATTTCAGGGAAAAAAAGGAAGCTTTTAATCTTTCTTAATAGACAATTTCGGTTGACCATGTTCAACATTAAGATACTTCGTAGTTATTAGTAGAAAAAAATAACGTAGTAATAATCTAATGCCTACAGTTACTCAAATTAAGATACTTTTCCTTTAGTTACGGATAACTGCATTTGAAAGAGCTACATTTTTTAAAAAAATTGCTTTATTGTAATATTTTGTAAACTATGCATAGAAAATTCTTTTTGAATATCAGAAATATATTTTTCTGGTTATTTATTGTTTATTTATGAAGTACACTTAGACAATGGTTTCACTAAAATTGGTTCAAACTTTTTCTGCTATTCTTCCAAATCATAAAAAATAGAAAGTTTACTAACTCTTTTCTCCCTTTTTTATTTTTTAGAATCCTTTTTCCATTAAGTATATTTATTTTTCTCTTTTAAGTGGGCTGATGTTAGTTTTTTTTTCTACCTTTTTAGGATAGTATTGACTAGTTTTGTTGGCTGATTAGTTTGTGTGTGTTATGGCATCAGTCTGTTGTTTAGCATCATTTTTAGCCATTTTAAATTATTTTCTTTAATTGTAGCACATGAAAATATTTCTTCTATCAAATTGAAAACATCACATTCAAAAAATTTCTCTTGTTTTGTTAACTAACTAAAGTTCTTTTCTTATTTGTAAACTGGCATTTTTTTTCTTACAAAATACCAACTGCTGCCTGTAACTATTGTTGTTAAAATTAAGATCTGGACGTTTTTAAAGTCGTTTCTCTTGTTTGATGAAATATTTGCAGAATAATTTTGAGAAACTGGCTAGAAATGAGTTCAAGTATCATCTCCACAATTTAATAATGATTCAAGATTATAAGTTCCCTTTTTTGATGGGTCTCCCTGAGAAATAAATAAGAAAGTATAAATGAAAGATATCTCTCCGATAACCATCATGCAGCTCCTGGAGCGAGGTTAATTCAAACAGACTTTTGTGTAGAAGTAGTGGGTGGTAATGAAATTGGGAAGTTTTTCTCGTATCTTTTAATTGTGCCTCAAAATTATAAATTCCGTCATTAGCACACGCTAGTTTATTTCAAGTTAGAAATAAATTAAATGAAACCAAGCCAAACTGGAATCTATAAATTACTGTGTATAAAGAAGATTGCCTTTATTTTTTTATATGCATAACAAAGTAATAAGTTGTTTTACTTTTTTTGGATTTGGTTTAACTCAGAAATATACACTGGTGTTCAAAATTAAGAGAATTTTCTTATTTTTTGTCTACAATCTCAAGAACTACTGGACAGATTTTAAGGAAATTTGGTGCGTATGTGGGGATGTGAAAAAATGTAAAAAAATAGCTATTCTACATTTATAATACAACCTCATTATTGTGCGGATATATGTAGGATATATTGTAGGAGACGGAGGGAATGAAACAGCGGTTGCAGAATAGAAAACAAATAAGTTTATAGAGGGTATGGTTTCCTCTTAACCCTCTATCTACCGACGGTACTTATAAGTACAAAAAATCACTTTAAAAGGGGTCACAGGGGTGTTAATCTTCTTTTTTTCGAATTTTCGAAAAAAATATATGTTGTTCCTCATTTTCTTTTGAACATTTTGATACCAACCACGTGATAGTACTACAAAAACTTCGAAAGTTATTCGAAAAATTCCAAACAGCAATTTAGTAATAACAATGTTTAAATGGCTACATGCCACACCCACTTATTCTTGATTTCCGCATACGTTTTATTTTTCTGTTTTTAAAAAGCCTCATGAAATATTTTAAACACTTACTTAATTGAGAAGGAAGCTTGCAACTCAACACATGCTTTTTAAAGTGTTTTGATTCTGTTTTGGTAATCCTAGCACGTTGTTTGCTTATCGAAATTCAAAACAGCGTTGTTTAAAACCGTTTATCAAAACTGAAAACAAAATTCTCTGGATTGAAATGGAAAATACTCATCGTAGACCTTCAGGCAAACGTCCCAAGAAAAGAAGATTTAGAGGGAATCAATTCATGAAGGTATGTTCGCATACACATGTTGCAGAAAGGAAAGACACAAGTAAGTGTGCTTCCAGTAATAAAATCTCAGGAATTCAGACTTCATTAAAGTCAAATCTTGTTAAGGTAAGTGAAAACTTCAAAGGATATCGTATTTTTGATTTTATTTCAACTTTTCGCTCTATTTTATCAGTATCATGTTGTTTAAAATGTCATAAACCATTAACAATTAATGAAAAGTCCACTCGTGGTTTATGTTCGAATTTTGAAATACGTTGTAAAAACTGTGGGAGTGTTTGTACTTTTTCAAGCTGTGAAAACACTGGGAATAAAAATAATGCTCAGAAATTAACAGAAGATCTATTTTAGCAATGAGATGCATAGGCCAAGGTTTAGAGTCATTAAAAACATTTTGTGCTGTAATGAGTCTTCCTAATCCTGTTGAACAAAAATCATATGATGTTATTAATAATAAACTTTCACGTGTTATGAAGGAAGTCGCTGAAGAAAGCATGAAAAGGGCAGCTGTTGAAGAAAATTCTTCGTCACCTGATAACCTTTTAACGGTAAGTGGTGATGGTACCTGGAAAACAAGAGGACATTCATCGTTGATTGGAGTATGTACTGTAATAGGGGCTGAAACAGGTAAGGTTTTGGATAGGGAAGTGTTGTCCTCATTTTGCAAAGGATGCGACAGTTATAAAGGGGTAAAGTTTGGTATCAAGTACAATAAATGGCAAAGAGCGCATAAGCTTTCATGTAGAAAAAATTATTCTGGCTCTGCTGGTAAAATGGAGGTTGACGGGATGTTGAGGATTTTTAATCGATCAGAAAAGCTTCACAACCTGAAATATTCGAACTACATAGGAGATGGCGACACAAAAACATTCAATGCCCTTTCTGAAAACAAGCCATACGGCGATGACCATCTTATTCAGAAAATAGAATGTGTAGGCCATGTGCAAAAGAGAATGGGTACAAGACTTAGGAAGCTTAAATTAGTATATAGTAAAAAGAAATTATCTGATGGTAAAACTATTGGCGGTAAAGGTAGGTTAACTGATAGTTTAATTGATAAACTTGCGCATTACTATGGTAATGCTATTCGATGCAATTCTACTAGTGTAAAGGAAATGCGGAAAGCCATTTGGGCTGTTTGGGGTCATTCTTGCAGCACTGATGATGAACCGATGCACTGGTTTTGTCCTACAAATCCAAATACATGGTGTAAGTATAATGCCGCAATTAATAATAATTTACAAAATTATAAACACAAACCCTCAGTTGCTAAAGCTGTTCGAGATGTAATTAAGCCTGTATTTGCAGACTTATCTCATCCGGCACTCCTGAAGAAATGTTTAGGAGGTAAGACACAGAATCCTAATGAAAGTTTAAATTCATTAATTTGGAAATTTTGTCCTAAGACGATTGGTTCTAGTCTTCAGATTGCAGAGATTGCTGCAAATCTAGCAACCAGTGTTTTTAATGATGGAAATCAAATACTTATTTCTATTTTAGAGAAATTTGGCTTGAAAATTAACAGAAATGTTTGTGTGTCCCTGGCTGAACGTGACAATCGTCGAATCTTTACGTCACGACAGAGGTGTCTACAGTCATCTTTTGAAGCTCGCAGAGCCAAGAAAATTAAAAAGAGTAAAGAAATTGAGCTGTTTCAGGAACAGGAAGGTAAGTGTTACAATCCTGGAGCATTTTAGCGTGTAAGTTTTAAGATTTATTTTCTCAAATTCAATTTTAAAACTTTAAAGCCCTTTTTCTCAGTTTGTGTTTTTTTCAATTACGCGCATTGCGTTTCAAAAACTATCATACTTTGATGCATAAAACTTTACAGAATTATAAATTCTATCATAATCTTCAAATCCTAGCTATTTATAGTATTATAAATTTTTAATTTTTTGAAATATTTCAACAAAAATTGAATTTTTAAAAAAAAATTTAAAAAAATGTATTTTTTTATTTTTAAAAATATTATTTTTTATTTTATTTATATAAGATAGGCTAGCATGTAATAAGGATATATTTGACTTTATAAATCAACTTATTGCTAGTAATTAGAATGATTATTGCAGAAAATATCATGCGCGTCGTAAAACTTACTATTTGTTTCTTACAAAACATTTTCTTATTTTTATGTGCTTATTATTTTTAAAATTATGATTATATTTTAGATATTTTATACTTTTTTGAAACTTTATTCCTTTATAAAAAATGTGTGAAAGAATCAAATTATTTCATTTTAATCTCAAAGAATTATTTGTAGTCGAAAATTGTTTGTATTTTGTGCTCTCGAAACATTTTCAACACCCCTGTGACCCCTTAAAACTACACAAAATAACCATTTTTACGAATATTCTGACGATACTTAGCAGGAATGTTCTTTGAATTCCACTCTTCCAAGATATATGTCAGCATGGGATCTATGATGATTATGTTAGCGAGGAGGACGAAAAGTTTTATGGCAGAAATTGCGTTTTCAGCTGATGGCGTTTTCAGAGGATTGCGAAGATTGTCATTTTTGTCCCGAAAAAATAGTTAATGTCAAAATTTAAGTGTCTAGTTTTTTGTATGTAAATGAAGACATTAGAAAACGATTTGACTATTTATTTTTAGTAAACAGAGTTTATAATTAATTTTACAGTTGAATATCTTTAATTAATTAATTAGCTATAACTAATTAAATTTCCCAAAGTTGAGTATTTTGTTTATGTATATCCCTTAATTTTCAATGTAGTGATTCAAAAAAATATTGCATGAAAAAAACTGCAGTAAATCATAATGCTGTAGATAAAGGGTTAAAAGTATAAAGACCGTGATTTTATTCTTTAAATAAGTGAGCTATGACTTTATGTGGCAACTGGTTTCATTTGTTCAGCAACGCTGTTTTCAAGTCTTGGATGGTCCGCGGAGGTGGGTTGCAAGCTGTAATCACCCTCTCCAAAGTGTCTAAGGTATGCGCTATAGGGTTAAGGTTTGGAGATTAGTCTTGAAAATCCATACGACAAATACCCCGACTTTTCAAAAATTCGTAAGCCAAATGAGCTCTATGTGGCTTCCCATTGCCATCCCTTAAAATAAACTCAAGGCCAACTGGACCCCTGAAAACGCAAAGAAGGGTTCCAGGACCTCAAACATACATCAAAGTAGTCACAGCAAAGGTGTCAAAATCAAAGGCTAATTTGGGCCAAACAAACAAGGTTTAACTTTAGGTGGGCCGCAAAAAAATCAATTTTCATAGAAACGTAGGTAAATTTCGAATATTACATTACAATAAACATATATTGGGCTGTTCGAAAAGAAATTTCGTTTTTTTGTGGGAAAATAAAAGACAATTTTCATATAGTGAATAAATATTTTAATAAATTATTTATTGTCCATTCTGGGGTCCAATACCTTTTGCTGTCTTTCTAGCAGTAGCTTCATTACACGCTCATAAAATATTTGTTCTTTTGTGGCAAAAAACGGATCCAGGTGATTTTTGACCTTCTTATTTGAAGTAAAAGTTTAGCCGCCTAAAAATTTTTGTAGACTGGAACAAATAATAATCAGAAGGTGCCAAATCTGAAGAATATGGTGGTTGTGGTAGTATATCCCCTTCAAGCTGCAAAAACTTTTGGCAAGTTACAAAACTTGTAAGAGGCCTCGCATTATCTTGGTGGAACACTACACCTTTTCTTCTGATCGATTCTGGCCTTTTCTGTTTAAGTGAATCACTCAATTAGTCCAGCTGATGACAGTTAATAGTTGTGTTCTACATCAAAAGCTTAAAAAATTCAAAAACTCATATTCTTTTGAAATCCCACTTAACAGATAGCATCAGCTTTTTTCATGAATATTGGCTATTGAAATGCTTTGAACCGGTTCATCTTTTTTACTCCATCATCTCTTGCGTTTTAAATTGTCATAAATGACCCATATCTATTCCTCCGTGATGATGTGCTTCAAAAATGGATCATTTTCTCGATGTTTGAGAAGCAAAACACAGACGTTAATGCAACGACACAGATTTCTTTCCGTGAGAACATGAGGAACCCATATGCCGAACTTTGAGGTTAAACCTAGCCCTTTCAAGTGTCATAAACAGTTGAATACAATACATTTAACCTCTAAATGACCTCACGAGTTATTATTCACCGATTTGCATCAATTAATGTCTTTATTGTGTCTTTATCAGCTTCAGCTTTCCTTCCAGAACGTGGTGCATCTTCAACATCAAAATTGCCGGATCGAAATTTTGCAAGCCAGTTTTGGCAATGGGGGATTATCAATACATTTTCTCCATACATAGAGTAATTTGCTTTTGCTTGAACAGCATTTTTATTTTTCTGTAGTAAAAAAAAGTAATATATGCTTAAAATGCTGCTTTTCATTCTCCCTGTTTGAACGGGCACCAATCAAAAACTACTGCGTAGAATCCATTAGACATTTTCACTAGCAAGCTTTGTTATATCAGCTTTCAAAAAATGTAATTATTATGCAGCTCAAGTGTGAAAAAATACAATTAAATCCTCTGTCGAGAAAAAATGAAATTACTTTCCGAACAAATCAATATAAAAGAGCAAGAAAAATTTAATGTTCACGTGCTGACACTTGACATCTCTTCTCTGCTACTGTCTTTCCTATTTCGGCTGATTTAAATTTTTTTATTATATATTATTATGTGCCGATGTATTGGCTAGACAGCAAAAATGTCCTTTGAGGGCCGCGGGTTGCACATCCCTGAGTCACAGTGTCTCTTTCAAATACATAGAAGGGGGCGCGACCATTCAATGTGATGCCTGCCCAGATCATCAAGCCTCCGCTGCCGTAATAGTAAATTTCTTGAACATTGGAGGACAGGTAGAGGGTACTTGGTTCTCTTCAAATGTAAGTATGGCGAGAATCACTGATTATGCTGAAACGGGACTCTTGTTGTTTTTGATGGCGTGTTTTTATCCCGAAGGTAAGGAAAGAAGGTTGGAAGAGCCTGATACAGGTTGGACGTCTATACTATAGATGGCGACACCACCTATCTCCACCTCAACAATTGTGGCATGAGCTGGAGAGGAGGGAAATATTCTCCAGCACCCTGCACCCGTAGTTTCTGCTGTGATTGCCCGCAAGACTTTTGGAGCTCCTGATTTTACGAGCACGTCCTCCGTGTGTACTCGGAGGGTATTTGTTGGCATCGAGCATCGAACCCAGGCCTTTCGGTTTGGAGTCCGATACTCTAACCACTATGCTACTCATCAGTGAAGAGAATGGACCACCATTGATCCATGCTCCACCAAATCCGCATTCATAAAAGGATCATATAAATTTACAATGCATTGGAAATTACTTTTTCTTGAGAGACAAAATTTCATGGTTACGGACAAGAAGTGAATAGTAATTCAAATGATCATAAGACACAATTTTTCAAGTTATTTAAGTATCAGAAACCAGGGGATAAACTAATAATTTTTAGCGTGTGAAATGTACTACTAATTAACATAAATAACCAACAATATATTGACCAACTATCTAGCCAGTTCAGATAAATGAATATGAAAATACAAGGTATTTCATTTAGCGTGCAAGGTGTGTAGTAATTAGGAGATGTAAACACTGGTACAAATAACATCTTCATTACTTTATCGTTGGGTACAATTACGAATGTTTCTCTTCTCTTTAACAAAATCTAACTATAATCTATTTTTCTACAGTCTCCGTTGACATAAATTTAATTCATGCACTGCATGTGTTTCGTTGTTGTTGTTGTCACTTGTCCCACCTGATTGACAATAACATCATATCAAGGCCCACTAAATTCATAATGGAAAGGGGCTAGATTTACGCCTGTCGTTAGCCATAGCTTTGAACACCATACATGCGACAAAAAGTGGTGATTTGGCTCGGTTCCGCCTCAATTTTGAGGGAGAACGCCCTTGAGGTGGTTAGGAACCTCCCACCTCTCTTTTATTTCCACCAGCATCATGAGAGTATTTGCGGATCGATGGTTATTAAGAGAGTTTCCATGCCACAAAAGTACTACACATTTACAAACATCCTTACCTTCTCCGGGATTCAAATCCAGACCCTACGGCTCTGCAGTCAGCGTCACTAACTGCTACACCGAATGGGTGGCTATACGCTACATGTGGAATGGACGATGTGAAAAACAAGGAAAGATATAAATTCGTGAAAATAAAAATGAAGAAGTTAAAAGTTGAAGAAAAGTTCCAAAAAATTTATGAAATTATAAAAAGCAAAAATAACGAAAGTGTTCTGTAACAACTTACTAAGAACATGAGTGTAACATTTTGAGTAAATACAGTTGTACATATTTATCTTAAAGCACAAATCACACAATTTGTTTCAGTAATAAATATATTTTTTTATAAATTGAATAATTTTTTGAAAATGCTGCGAATTTGATAAGTTTTAAGTCAAAATCAAAATTTTAGCTCATTTTACAAAGTATCCCAATGTTTTTTGAGTTTCTTGAACATTTCTAAAGAGATAATTTTCAAAAGTTTATAGCAGTGTTTTGTGTGTGTGTGTCAAACTGTGAGGTGTGCTCCCCCTCTAGGGGGAAGTGAAAACTCTACAAGGGGGCGCGAGCATACTGAAGAGTCAGAAACAAAAGAGAGATTATTTAAAAGAATTATTAATTTACTGAAAGTAAACAAATGAAAACATTCTGACATAATAAAAATAAAATACACATTTCTTTGATGTAATACACTTATAAATGTAGCAGTACTGCATGATGTATTTTATAATTAATTTACAAAACTTAGTTAAGAGGAATTTCAATAATTACCAGTGACCCCATGGGCTTGTCATATATAAAATTATGTACAAAAATTAGCACTTATCTTAATAATTTGTACTGTTTATTATTAATCCCTTAATTGTTGATTAAAAGTTACGCAATTCGCTCCACAATGCCACCGTTTTCCACGGAGGCTTGGGTATGTGATGTATTAGGAGGAGGGAAGAAAAGGAATAAATAAGCAAATCCTCTGAAATTAGTAAATTCTTCGCAAACACTGTAAATGTCCTTTTGTTGCATTCCAAAGCCTTCGGAATAATTTTATGGATACCAGTGCAGAGAAAAGATCGTACTTTGGAAAGGCATATATATACGTCAGAGGCAATTAACGCTTTGGCTGAGCCAGACATTTATATAAGCCGGTGACACTTAAGAGATTAAAGTCGCATTGTAGCTTTAGTATACATTGTTATGTATGAAGTGAGGAGGCTGAAAATTATGCTTGAATATTGAGTCGCAAATATTGAAAGTTTGAGAAGCACTGGTTTACATCCTAAGGCTAGGGTGGCGCGCAAACATTTTTATTTGTATATTCGAATGTAGTTACAGAAGTTATTTAGAATTTATTAGAAAAATGGTGATAGTAATATATTATAATTAGTTCTTCATTAATAAGTAAACTAATCGCGGTGATTAAAAAGTATAGTTTTTGTAATAGTGATAAAAGAAAAGAAAAAAAGTAAAAGCTGTCGACTCCAGAAACGCGTTTCCCCCCTCTTTTAAGGAAAAAGAGCATCCAAGTTTAAAGGAAAAGGGGAATATTGAGGAAGGAATTAGAAGAGACGATTTGATTTGAAAAATAATTGAAGTGAGAAAAAGGAACGGTAAGGAATTGAAAAAAGTAACCGGGAATAGAGGACGTCTTTGGCCGCAATCCAGCTGCAAATGAGAGGATCAAATTTCCCCTTTTCTTCGTAAAAGTGGAGTCTGGAATAAACAGAAATCACCCAATGGGATTAAATTTTAAAACTACCGAAGGAACATAATTGCAGTTTGTGAGGGAGTTGAACTGGAACTCTTTGAAAGATTTCTGAAATTGCTGCATTTTAAGGTTGTCGCACTAATTCAAGTTGTAAAATGCTTCGGGAACACATTAATATGACTGTCTTAAATGTTTGATGGATTGCGTATTTTAAAACTGGAAACAAGTTTCAGATGTAGGTATAAGTAAAAGCGATCAGGAAATTAAATAGTTACTCATTTGGATAATATGAAATTACTTAGCATTTAGAAGCCAGTCTGTTTTTTCAAGCATCTTACTTGATTCTCGATGAGAGATGGTTGAAACTTTTGCTGAGTGAAATTGATATTTTTGATATTCTTAATCGTGAAAGAATGCCTCCATGAATATTTTAATTCTCCTGAATTTTTCTTTACTTTACTTCAAAAAAGTGAATTTTAATTCTCGTGTTTTTATAAACATTTCAAAAGTTAAGTAGTTACAATTTTTTCTTATAAATACTACAATCTTTTTGATAGTTGCTTCGCGACAGTTATTGGGAATAGTTCTTGGACGATTTCAAATAATTTTGAGGGAAAAAAATAATTTTGGTTTTTAAACACTCTTCCGTAAAATCAGACTTGTTCATAAAAAAAAATAGTTTGAATCTCACCGTCTTTTTAGATACTGCTGGTTTTGCCCTCATATTTGCTTTCAAAAAATTAAAAAAATACTTACACCAAAGCGAAGAATCTATCCCACAATGAAGCAATAAAAATGTATTTGAATCGATAGATATAAAGAATCACACATTACAGAAGACACATCTAAAACCAACTTTCTTTTAAGTAGATAAACACAACAATGCATTACATATATTAAAACTAAAAAGAAAAAAAGCATTCAAAGGAAATAGGTACTGGTAAGGGAAATGAAAAGGTTAAATATGAAATACATAAATCCATCTGTATTCAATCATATGTGCGGTAAACGTATACATGTGTTAACTATTGTCGTGTATTTACTCGGTATCAAGCTAATTGTTGACAATTAAATCTGGAAATAAAGAAGAGGGCGTATAATCACAGACACCACCGCCAGCCTAATAAATTACTAAACATTTTATATTTGTAAGAAAATTAAACATTTACAATGTGCAATACTAGAAAAAGAGGCTAATTTTCCATACTATGATGAATCTAGGTAGTTTAATAATTTCTACAGATAAAATTTTTAGAGCATAACTTCTGAATAAAATATATATATATATATATATATATATATATATATATATATATATATATGCATATGGCAGAATGTGGAATAAATTTTTATAAAACAGATATGGTATTCACACAAAATCTTAATATATTTTTAAATACTGAAATTTTATGGGCTTGAATTATTCGTTTATGTACAATATTTTAATTATTAAATACATTGAAATAAAAAAAAAAATGTTTGTTAAATTGGGAATTACTAGAAGTGATTTTCAGCATTCTTTTTTGTTTAAAAATATCGTTAAAAAACGTATTGTAAATTTATTTTGACTTATTTTAAATGGCTTAAAAATTAATAAAATTGATAAGCATAACGAGACATGTAATTTTATCTGAGCATAAAAGTTAATTAAAAATTTTCTCTGAAATTTCTGAAATTAAGCATTAAAAGCAAATTTTACTTTTTTTTATCTTTGAATCTCTAATTTGATACCAGGAACTTAGGAAATTTGTTTCTATGAAGAGCCCGCATTTTTTCGTCTTAACAATAAACCTAAAATATGAAAAAGAAAATTAAATGTAACTCAAAGAATTTTCTTGAAACTGAAAGAGATCATAAAGAACTTATGTTTCGTTGTTCTGTATTCTTAGAAATTTAAGCATAATAATTTTTCAAACAATCTGTTTCTTAATTCTTCTCTATTTGGTTTTTTACAGAGATAAAACCAAAAATAGTTCCTATATGAAAATTATTATCGGGGAATAAAAAACAAAGTCATAACTAATCATTTTACTTTCTTTATAATAAAAAAGAGGAAATTACTAAATAATTCGAAATAAAGTCTTTCAAAACCGCGATAAAATGAGACATTACACTATTTTAAAAAAAACTGCATGTTTTAATTAGTAAAATGACTTACCAAAACTGGATGCTCTTTTTCAACTTTTCATTTCTTCTCTCAAGTTTGTGTAATGGTATTCAAACCACATGACAGTAAATATCAAAAAGCAAGGAGAAAAAAGTACAATTATTTTCTTAATTAAAAAAAGTACATGAATGAGAATATTTTTTCACGTATTAAAAATTAATATGACCATTTTAAAATTTTGTAATCCAATTTAGTGCTGGTGAAATTAATTAAAAGAGAGGTTCAAACTACACATACATATATTGGTCACTTTTTTTCTTTATAGTATATGACACTTTCTTTCGCTTAGTTTCCTTTTTGGGGTTGATTTCATTTATTTAAAAAAAATTCTCTGATAAAATTGTTTTTAGTGAACACTTTTTAAATTCCTTCCTTTCAATAAAATATTTGCTTCTGTTCATTAGAAATACTCAAAATTTATTAATTGTCATTTAAGGTATCCGACTACCCTAAAATTGAGCATTTTGCCAAAAATTGACAATTTTTCTTATGATTTTATTTTATAGGTCATCTTATTAGCTTTATAAAAATAACAAGTTTAATATTTTCCATTCTTTAAAACAAAAACTACAAGTGTTTTAGTAAAAGCAGATGCCAAACTACTTTAAGCAAGATGTTATACGTTAAGATGAGTTTTACTCGAAACGTGTCTTTTTGAAAATGTTCAAACGGGGACAGTCATTGCTCAAAAAGTTTAGAAAATAATTACCGTAAATATCCGGCGTATAACGCTCCCTTTTAGCACACAAAAAATGATCGAACGCGCACCCGTAAATTTCGCTCATTTTTTGTGTGCGAAAAGTGATCGTTATACGCAGGATATTAAAATGAGAGCTGTAATAAAAAAAGCGCTTACAAAAATAAGACTTATATTTGTCGAAATATTGTTTAGTTAAAAGAAATGATATTCTTTATGAACTTGAGGAATTGTATTTCTGGAGGTATACTATTTTTTCTAAAATATGGAATAATACATCGAATACATGACTTAAAAACATAAGAACATTGCACACGTATATTTCAGGTTCCTTCGTAAAAAAGGGGTTGCGCGATATACGTCAAATATTCCCCTAAATTAGTAAGTGCAACTTATATACGAGGGATATTCGGAAACTAAGGTCCGTTTACTTATAAAACATAACACATTACAGATTTTTTCAAAACACTTTATACTTTAAATTCCTTACATGTGTCTCTATTTTTCTACATGCTTTCCATATTTGTTTAAACATTTGTCATAACGTTCTACGAGCTTCTGTATGCCTAAGTCGTAGACGTCTGCCGCCTGTGAGGATAACCAGTCTCTTGAACTTCTTCTTTCACCTCGTCAGCTGTGTCGAAGCGCTTGCCGTCGAGAAACTCTTTTAGGTAGCGGAATAAGTGAAAATCACTCGGAGCCAAGTCTGGACTGTACGGTGGGTGGTCAATCTGTTCCCATCCAAAAGATCTGATCAGATTTTGTGTGTTAATGGCAGAATGGGGGCTGGCATTGTCATGCAGCAACACAACTCCAGACGTCAGAAGACCACGTCGCTTATTCTGTATCGCACGTCTAAGTTTAGTTAGGGTAGCGCAGTAAGCGGCTGCATTTATTGTTGTCCCTTGCTGCATAATCTCGACTAACAAGACTCCATGTCTATCCCAAAATACGGTTGCCATAACCTTGCGTGTTGAGATTGTCCGCTTGGCCTTGACTCTGACTGGTGAATTTGAGTGACGCCATTCCATTGACTGACGTTTAGACTCTGGGGTTATGTGAGAAACCCACGTCTCGTCCCCTATGACAATCCTCTCTATAAAAATTGATCACCTTCTTTATGATATCGATCCAAAAAATCAAGAGCACAAGCCATTCTTTTCAGTTTGTGTTCCTCAGTAAGCAAACTGGGAACCCAACGTGAACACAATTTGCGAAATTTCAACTTTTCGGAAACGACTTTGTGCAAAGTTGTTCTACCCACATTCGGAAATTCCGATGCTAAAGTTGAAATTGTGAATCGCCGGTCTTCACGAATCTTTTCATCCACGGCATTGACCAAATCATCTGTGATCACTGATGGTCGACCGGAACGCGGTTCATCATGAACATTTTCCCGTCCGTCCTTGAAAGCAGTCACCCACTTACGCACTTTGCTGCTACTCATCACATTTGGGCCATACACGTCGCTTATCTGTCTATGAATTTCCGCTACTGAAACGTTCTTTGCTGTCAAAAACCGAATCACTGACCGTATTTCACAGTAAGCGGGCTGATCGATTGTTTTAAACATTTTGAAGTAGCACTGTACTTACCACACTGCAACAATACCAATGCAAATGGCGTCGTTTGACGAGCAAGGTATGCCGGGAGTTAGTACGCGTGCGCATTTCAATGTTTGCGCGACATTCGATTAGCTACGACGATTCGGACCTTAGTTTCCGAATATCCCTCGTACACCATATATACATACAGCAGCGCACACAGGAATTTTCAAGGGGGTCCGGGGTCGAAAGTTCACCATTCTTGTATCATGCTCCTTTTGATTTTGTCGATTTTCGGGAACAAAATACAGTAAAAAACTAATTATTGAATAAATAATTAGCATTAATTAATAAAATTAATCATTAATAACAAATATATAATTAAATTTTTCGTGAGTGAGTGAATATGAGATTTAATGGCGCAAGAGCCAAATCTGGCCATACTGCGCCAAACATTTGTTAAAATATTAAAACATTTGATATAAAATGTGTTAAAATATTGAAAGCACAGTTTTTTAAAAAGTTAAATTTTCAAATCACATATAAAAACTCGTTTTCAAGCAATAAAAACAAGCAAGTCAGACAAGTTCTAAAAATAAAAGCATTAAAAAATACTAGTGAAAAATTAAATTGTAAAAGTTTAAGTATTTCATGTTAATAAAAATTAGCTCCTACTTTTTTCTGAAACGCGTTGGAGTTAACGCTCGTAAATATCCTTTAGGATAACTTGTAGGACTTTCTTTAAGTGCGAATTTAAACGTAGGATCTGGCTCAAGTTCCTCCTCCTCCACATCATAAGTTATCGTGTCTTTCTCATCTGTTGCATATTCTGTTGGTGCTGATTTTCTAGATCTATGTGGAGTCCTTTTTATTTCAATTTCTGGTTTCTGCACTTTTGGGCGCTTTCTTCTATTTCTTGAATTTCGTTTTACACACTGTGGGATTTCAGGTGCATTAGAATGTTCACTATTGGATGTAGTAGGGACAGACTCTGGTAAGGGAACTAATGGTTGAGTTTCAGTTGAAAGTGCAACAAATTTATAAGGAGTTGTAAGAGTACGGGTTTCAGTTTCTAAAGATGAAACAGAAGTATTCAGGTTATTGCCAGGGAAAGTAGTTGTAGTAGTAATAGGAATGGGTATTTTTTAACAAAGACTCACTTTGTATTGTTGGTATTAATCCAGATGGGGAAGGAAGTAGATTTTCTTGAGTAGATGAACATGACGTGGAGACGGTAGACATTGAAGATGAGGTACTAGGCATTGGATTTTCAGAATATAGGGGTTTCAGGTATTGTAAAGGTGGACAGATTATGTTTGTTATATTTGGATCTGTTTGGGTATAGATGAGGGCTTAGTAGCCTGAGCATACGTTTAGGTTAACTGAGGAACTATTAATTTGCGCGCTTCAAAATAAGATACGTTTTTATTGGTTTTAATTTCTTGGATCTGCTTTTCTAATTTCCATTTTTGGCATAATTTTGAGTCTGATGGATGAGACTGCGTACAATTAACACATTTCGGCCCTAGAGTACAATCCGTGGAAAAATGCCCAACGGATGCACATCTAGAGCATGTTAATTGCCCGCGGCAGGAGGTTTGGGAGTGACCAAACCTCTGGCACTTAAAACAGCGCAGAGGATTTGGTATGTATGCGCGTATTTTACAGTTGAGGTAGCCGGCTTTTATTGTTGTGGGTAAATTTGAGCTATTGAAAGTTAAAATTAAGTGTTTTGTTGGAATAAGTGTTGATTCTTCTGACCTGAATAACACCCTGATTGGAGAATCCCTCAAGAACTTCCGGTTCAGGAGTGGTCAACAGGTCAGGTTCAGAAATAACACCACGACAGGAATTCAGGGTTTTGTGCGGAATTATTGATACAGGTTCTTTAAGAAATGATTTCGCGAGAAGAAAGGACTTTGTTTGTAATGCTGACGTAGTTTCTATTAACATATCCCCGGATCGCAAACGTTTAACTGACTTCTGTTCACCACCTATTCCGATAAGGGCTTTTTGAATAGCAAGTGGCGATTTATTTGACATCGTATTATTTGTTAAAGGAATAAGTAGGTATCTAGAATTTCTTGAAATATCATCGACGTTGAGATTGGGTAATACGAGGCCTTTACCCGGGCACAGCAGCATGGATCCATAAATACGCGTAAAAAACTTCATCCTGGCGTGCCTCCACCCACCACGGAGTCCAACAAGGGAGGCAGTGTGCCGGTCATCTGGCAAACACCAAGCACGGCGCTTACATGAAGTTCACCCAGAACATAGTGCTACGGCATCAGGGCGAGGATCCAATGGGTAAACCCGACACCCCTTATCTGCAGCACTAATCCTACAGCAGTGTCTCTTCGGGGACACCGAAGAGAGGTACCACCAGCCGATTGACAGGAGCGGGCTCACTCCTGCTACCCGTCTACAGCGAAGCGTGAGCCAAAGATATTCCCAGGACACAATTTTCTTCCTTACCGGACGCCGCACACGGCAAACATGCGGGTCGGAAAACCAACCTTGTTAGTCAAAAACAAATAAAGTAAAATAATCAAAACATTTAAAGAAATCCTAGTAGTAATAATACAAATACCAAAATAAATAATCGAAAAAATTATGAAAGGATTAAACTAATTTAATGCAATACAAAATGAATACAAAAATGTTAATAACGAGAATAATGATAAATGTAATTAAAACAAATCAATTAGTATACACGTATGTATTTCGAAATAAGTCTCTGTGGTCTCGACGTGAAATGAAGAAAAGGGAAATAAAATTTTTCGTACTATATATACTTAGAATTATAATCAATCGGGAAAAAATCAAGGGCTTGGGGGTTCGGACCCCAGGACCACACCCCTTGTGTGCGCCACTGTATCTAAAAACCACAACAAAATTTCTATCTATCCATTTTTTTTTTTAAAAAAAAAAAAAGTAGTTAGATACCTTAAGTAAGTAAATATAACTAAAATGAAAAAAAAAATCTTTAACACTGAGCTATTGATTATATTTAGCACAATTTTATAATTTTGTTTCATTATTAGCTATTATAAAAATTGTTTCGTTAAGGTTATTTTGTACTAACGGGTTTAGGCGAAAATACGTAATTAAATACGCACTACACAGTTTTGCCCATCGGCCAGGCAATGAACGTAGCACATGAGAGGGTATTTCACGACTCTTAACTTTTACATTAAGCTACAGTCTGAGCGCAGTTTAAGTTGGTAATTCCGATAATTCTATTCCTTAAAATTGATTACAAGTGTCGCTGCTATAGATAATCAAAACATCCAATAAAGTTGCTTTAATTTATAAGTGGAAGGCCAATACACACAGACAAAGTATAAGTATGCGCCACACTACTTATTTGACGAAACTAGTAAAGACGCAAGCCAACTTGAACTCGTAACAATCCTCAATGTGACGACATAAATTTTCTAATGAATATACCTGTGACAGGTCTACGAGGTGTGTAAATTAAATAATGAGACTGATTTTTTTCACTTGTTTATTCCAATAAACTTACAATTCAACACTGTCTCCTTCAAAGTAACTGCCTTCTGAAGCCACACAGAGCTGGAGACGTTTCTTCCACTCCTAATAGCACTGGTGGAACTCGGATATTGGAATAGCCTTCAGCTGGTCGGTTACAGCCGTTTGAATGTTTTCCAGTGTCCCAAAATGACGCCCCTAGAGTTGATTCTTCCATTTCGGAAAGAGGAAAAAGTCACAAGAACTCAAGTCGGGTGAATAAGGGGGCTGAGGAGCAACAGGAATGTTCTTACTGGCCAAGAAACGGTTCACTGAGAAAGGTTTTTCGGAATCATTTTGGTGCAGATCTTTCTCATCTTCAATTCACTGGTCAAAATCTGATGAACGGTGATATGATTCAAATTCAACTCTTCCGCAATCATTCTGACTGTCAAGCGGCGATCTGAACGCACAGGATCCTGGACTCTAACGACATTTTCAGCGGTTTTGTAAACTGAGGGCCTTCCGCTGCGAGGTTCATCTTCAATTGACTCTTCATCTTGAATTGCAAATGTTTCCGTTGCGTTGTGTCCAAGTCTGAAGCAGCAAAACTTGATAGCACATCGTTGTTCGTTGTCACTCATTTCAGAACTCACAAGAAAAACATGTTTCCATAAACAAATCACTACAGACAGCTAACTTAACTCAGCGACTTTTAACTCATACTGATGACGCATCACATGTTTACCTACCTCCCCTCCATGTCCCACTTCCCCAGTGTTGCCAGATCAAACACTACGCTCCCAGTCTCATTACTTAATTTACGTACCTTGTATTCACCTTCCTGTAAAAATTAATGATCTTGAGGGAAATATTGGGCCTTTAAAAATTATTATATTATATAGTTTCCTCCCGAAGAAGAAGATGTGAACATGCAAATTAAGACTTTTATGCAAAGTTGAAACTTTCAGGTTAGAAAAGGAGAGATAGGTTAGACTGCTAACGGGAGCAATGAAGCTTGAAGTGAGTCGTAGATATTTAGAAGCTGATTAGTGTTATATTAAAGTTGATGATCTGTCAACTAAGAATTAAACTAGATTAGGTAGCTAAGAAGTAGAAGCTATTGACTAGACGTAAGTGATCTAATTATTTAAGGTATCCGACTACGTTCGGAACCGTGATTTTCAAAAGCGCATAAATGGATAACTTTCATGATGTTTAGTGTTACTTAGATTAGAATATATGCATAAAATTGTTTTAAGGGCATTTTGACAAAAAAATTTATTTAAATACAATATTTTGGCAAAAAATAAACTTAAAATAATCTTTTTTCCAAATGTTCTCCTTTTGTAAAAAGTGCTTCGATTAGAATAATATTTTGCCTGTATATAGCTAAGACCTCTGTTCACAGTAGCTCAACTAGAAATTTTGAAATATATAACTTAGAAGTGGGTTTATTCATATCTTACGACAACAGAGGGGAGCAATTTTAAGAAAAAAACGCCAATAATTATTTCAATTGGTGGTAACTCTGAAAATAATCTGAATTTTTCAAAATTTCTAGTTGAGTCTCTGTAGAGAGGTCTGAGCTATATACAGGCAAAATATTATTATAATAGAAGCCTTTTTCACAAAAGGAGAACATTTGGAAAAAAGATTATTCTAAGTTATTTTTTTTGCCAAAATATTATGTTTAAATAAATATTTTTGTCAAAATGTCCTTAAAACATTTTTATACATGTATTCTAATCTGAGTGACACTGAATATCATGAAAATTATCCATTTATGCGATATTTTAAAATCTTGGTTCCGAACGTAGTCGGATACCTTAAAGTCTTTTCATATCTCGTATACCTCGTTAATTGCTTTCCATATTTGATATTTGGGTGCACCTCTTAACTTTGGTTGATTGGATTTGTGTTTTTGGTGATACTGAGAATAAATTGAGTTAGGTTGGAATATGGCTAGTCTTCCTTCCGTCTCTCCCGCACCCTTAGACCATTACAAACCTTTAGATGCTTTCTTCAGAAGGAAACAAAAAACTGAAATCACAAAGGGAATAAATTCGATAATTCTATCTAACTATCACCATTATAGCTACTCTCATTAGAAAATCACTTTTGAAGGTGGTAAATATAGGTGGCAATTAAAATTTTTGAAAACATAAAACCTAAAGTTAGTTACAAGAGAAAACCCTCACAGGATAACCCGTTAAAACTTGAAAAATTGAAGTTGATGTGCAACAACTTTTATTATTCCTCTCAATATATAGTAAAAGGAGACAGAATTTACTATAATGCAATTTTTTATCTGGCATATTAAATTAAAATTTTTTCAAGCAAATTCTTCTTTCGCAACTATCACACCACACAGTTTTTAAATTTTGTCGTTAAAATGCAATCATGATACATACATATAAGTTGTGTTTTCCCTGGAATCAAACATCTGGTTTATCAGGTTACAGTCGAGTAATTGACGAAGCATTTTTTTTATTTTAATTCCATTACATTCACGAAAACTCTCAAAGCGTCTCTCTCACGACGAAAAGCAGCTACACAATCAGTCACAAAGCTATGGCAATAGACAAAAGCGTCCTTTCTTCACATTCCTGGAGTGTCTGCTTTTATACCTGTCCCTAGAAGGAGTTTCAAGTATCTTTAAAATCAAATGATTTCCAGTAATTGGTCAGAATCGATGTCTGATGCGGTATTGAATCAACCCATTTTTAAATGTGTCAACGTGGTAGTTTTTGAGGTAGTAAAGTTGTGGTTAAAACTGGTACTTCTCGTTAGACGAGTAAACCAGTGCTTCTCAAACTTTCAATACTGTCGCCCCCCCCTTTTCGATCATAATTTTTATCGCGCCCCCCTTATGCATTAATAATGTACTGAATGCAATAATAATGCACTTTGACGCTAAAGCTACAATAGGCGATCTTAATTATGAACCATACAAATTAGTAACATAAGTATTAAAATTTTGTATACTACTTTTAAGCAAAAAATAAATAAATGAATAAAATAATAGGATAATTATTATGTTATTTTTCCTTTCTCTAATTTTTAAATTGAACATATTTCAAAATGCGGTGGCTGCTTAGAAGACAAAATATAGATATCTGCTAAATATAGAAAAAGAACTCAGAGGGTGAATTTCTAATCATAAGCATTCCTTATAAAAACTTTGCTTTGCAAGACAAGCCCATGGAAGTCGTTAATACTTATTAAACTTGTTCTTAATTTAGTATTAATTAATTAGTTATAAAATACTCTGAGTAGCACTGATACATTAAAAGTATACCGGCTGAAGTGCCCGCTTTTTGCACGAGTTCATTTATAAGAAAATAAAACATTATTGATATACTAATAGTTGAATTGTAAGGAGTGTGAAGTAAAATGCTCGACAATGTTTACAAAAATGTAAAATGATTTTTTTAAAATGGTTGCTCAAATTATAATTAGTTTTAAGCTAATGGTAGTTTTAAGCCTCACAGAATTAGCATTTATATTTGATGTTAAATAATGAATTTATAATATATAAAATTCCGATGAAGAATAACTGTATTATTTATAATATTTAAAGCGAAAATACTTCAACATGTTTTAACCCGGTAGCAGGCGCGCACTCGATACGGTCGAGTGAGGTTAATGAATCACCCTAATCCTTTTTTTTTATATAATTATTTTATTGTAAACGATACAAATCGTGATTCCAGTGACTAATTTAATTAAGAGAAAGTTTACTTACCTTTTTTCAACAACTTTTCAATTTTTCTTTGGTAACAAATAAACAGTTTTGCCAGAATTAACGATTTCTTAATCTGTGCGTCCCGCACGACCACTTCCGGGTAAAAAGTGTATTCATTATGATTATATGAAATTGTGTAAAACGTTTTTCGCGTTACGCTTTATATGTATAGAATACTCGTAAAAATAAGTCTTGGCCAAGTAATCCAAAGTGTGTGTGTGTGCTCTCCGTGGTTTTCCAAATATCATAAGTCTCTTTTGCATGGAAAAAAGCGTAACAGAGAAATACATAACTTACAACTTCCCTAAATGAGAAACAAACACATAAGAGAGGGGTCATAACTAACCGTACCAATAACTTAGAAGGTTAAAAAGATTACAGCAATAATGTGCAGTATTTCAAAAATAATGACAGTGATGAATTTTTTATGTTCCTAAATTTTTTCGATTCTGCGTCTGGGATCTGTTTTTTCTCTGAAAGAGTTGTATGTTAGGCTTAAACAGAAAGCGTAATAAAAAAATCTCTCCTCATGGGCTTACAGCAAATCAAATAAAAGTTTTTTTATATTTGGTTATAGGATCAAAGATAGCTAATTAGGTATTGAAGAAGTTTTTATTTTTGCTGACTTAATATCGCGCGCCTATAAATTATATCAGAGTAAAAGTGCATTTTTTATTATGTCTGAAAGTATTTTGTTTTAATTCATTCCAGTAAATTAATTATTTTTAAATCTTTTATTTTTGATATTCTCGCCCCCCCAGGGGGCGCGCCCCACAGTTTGAGAAACACTGGAATAAACTAAAAAAATGAACTATCATTCGAAGTCTTGCAGGTTTGACAGATATCGTAAATTAAAGAAAATCTCTCTCGAAAGGAAGTTTAAATGGACAATTATTGAATATATATATAATATATATATATATATATATATTCTATGCATGTCTGCACTCATTTTGAGTTTTTGAGTTTCATTATTTGAGTCTGCATTCATTTTCTATAGATTTTTTTCTTATTTTTCCTTTTAATGAGAGAAACGCTTTTGTTCTCTTTTTATAATTTCATTTTACTTTACAGTCTGGTTTATCATCCACATGTGTTAGGTATAGTCTTAACTTTTCAACATGGCGCTTTATTTGTACTGTGTCGAAAATTTCTGCTGTATGGGGAAGGTGGATCCATAAAGAATTGCTTAACCCTAAATTGATGGCCTAATTCAGAGACAGCTCTAGAAATCATAATATGCATCCATTTTAGTCCAAAGTCTCTTTTTGTATACACATTTGTTGTGTCTCTTAAATTCCAATTTCTTTCTTTGGCATTGTAGGTTTTAAAATTTTATCCCTTGTTATCTTATTTTATTTTATTATACTATATATATCAGTGTGTGAGAGAGAGTTTTCGCTTAGTATTTTCTGAGAGGGATGGACGGAGTAAATTGTATTTCCAAGCTTTAAAGGAGGATTTATAATATTTCCATTGTATTTCAGGATCTTCTGAAGCAACTGTTCATGCCAAATTTTCAAATCGGATATACAAGCGATTCCGAGATTAAATTAATAATTTAATACAATAAAATGGCTCCTAATTGAAAAAAGGTTAATAAATACATTAGTGGTAGGTGATAATACTCTTTGGAAGGAAGTTCAGCTCACAAAACTTCAATCTCAGTGACTGCTAAAAATAACAACGTGAATTGCTCAGATATGTAGAAACTGATGTTTAGGAATACTTGCATAAATAACAATGGTAGCTAATGTGGGTTATTTGCAAGAAATAGAATCGACAGAACAAAAAAAATTATATTTACTAACTGAAGAAGTTAAAAATTAAAGTGAAACTTATTTCTTTTTCAATTAACGAGCTGACAACTTCAATTAACAGTTTCATTCCGCCAATGTAGCTGTGTTTTCTTCTGCTTTTATTAACCTTTTATCTGCTTAAGATGTGATGCCCGTGATAATCGCGAGCATGGTACTACTGCACCAAAATGTCACGCTCGAGTATTACACAGGGTAAATTTTTAAGTTATTTTCTATGGGTGGTGTAGATCGCTGTGATCAGAAAGTATCATTTCACCTAACAATCCGAAAACGCCAGAAAAAATATTATAAAAATATATTTTTACATTTATACCGGACAAGGTATTCTGAAACTAATTTTTGCTCTTTTAAAACGCGTATTACGTGCGTATGAAACGTATTCGTATGAAATTACATTATTAAAATTTTGAATCGAAGTTGTAGAAGAACTTTTACATAAACATGATGATACAGTTTCTTGAAAAAAGAATCCTGGGAGACCAGCTACAGAAGATAACCCTTCTCGCCTTTCGAAATGACATTTTATATCCATATTCCTCCTACTTCTGCGAAACGTAAATCTACAAGACAGTCTAAGTCTTGTTTTACCAAAAATGATTTAAATGAAAAAAATAAATAAGGAAGGAAACACGACTCTATAGTGTAATAATTGCGAAGTGGTCTGTGCTTGGAAAAGTGCTTCCAAAAAACCCACACAAAACTGAATTATTTAATTACTAATATATAGGTATCCATTTTCATTTATTTTTATATTTATTTAATTTTTAGAAAATAATGCTGCACTAAAAGTGACTTTTACCACTTCCGCGCTGTGAGGCAGTCACTTCAAGTGAATATGCAGTTGCAATAAAACCTATAATTTTTATGCAAGTAATTTGTAAATATCAATTTTTAACTACTAAGTATATTTTATTTTGTACTAAACTTTTGATTTTTTCAATTAAAAAAAAGTTGACAATTTTTTTTCTCCAGATCATAAAAATAACGTGACATTTAAAGGGTTAATAGTCTTGTTTCCTAAGGAATGATTTCACTCAACTTTGAAATCTGTAAAATAGATTCCTAATTTTGTGGGCAAAAACTATGAATACAAATAACCTTTGCAAGTCACAAGTTTGGTTCGAAAATTAATTTTTTCCCCAGCCCAATGTATATTGACATAAAAAACAAAAACTGTACAATCTGTGATTTAGGAAATAGAAAAAATAATTGTGCACAAATACATTATTTCCGTTGATGAAACTTTCAAGTAAGATGTTTAGATAAAAAAAAAAGTACTAAGTTAGCCGTATATACAAAAACAAATTCATAAATATTCGGAACTAAAAAATACACCTTTGTAAGAGTACCTGAATATATTTATTTTCCAAAAACTTTCTAAATTATTTACATTTTCTATATCGAATATTTATTCTATAACATTAAAACAACTGATTTTTGTTTCCCTCCCTGCACTTGTTTTTTTAACAATCTTTTACAATCAACAAAATAAAAATTTCATACAGCGCCCATCATTATTGAAGTAAACCTAATCCTTCTGACATCCGCAATTTGCAGCGCACTCCAGGAAAAAGTTTCCTAATCTAACACTTAGAAAAACTGAACGAAGAAATCGAAATCAGAAAGCGTAAGAACATGACAGCATAATTTATTCAATGTAACTCCACGATGTGATCCTGCCTTCAAAATCTTTCCACGAATACGCAAAATATTGCAATTTAAATGTTTTCTCTTTATATTGACTGCTTAAAGAGGTTTTGCTTTTAGTTTTTCCATAGTTTTACCTTATATCCGAAAATCATCTTCCCCATACAGGGGCCTCGTAAATGGTATATACTACGTTTTTCTTCATTCTTATAATTTTTTTCGTAGTTGATTTCAGAATTTTTGTTTTAAAATAAATTAAGGTTTATTTGTTTCACAAACATAATGCAAGAAACTTTGGATCATTTATCTTTAAATAGATAGAAAATTTTCTTGGTGTGTTTTTGATCCTGAAAGATATGTTTCATTGTATCAAACATTACTTAAATATATATAGATAATGTATCAGATAATGATATCTTTCAATTGCATTAATATATTACAGAGTTATTCTTCTCTTTTTATTAACTTAGAAGTATCTCAGTATTATATATATATATAGCTAATTATTCTCTATTATAGAGACACAAATCATTAGAACACTAAAGATAAATGAAACATACAAAAATATTATTGGAATTGAAATTTAAAACCGATATTTATATATATATATATATATATATATATATATATATATATATATATATATATATATAATAATTTTAAAAAATATGTGTATGCTACAGTATTATATATATTGCTGATTTAGGTTGCTCTTATACATAAAAAAAATTGGTATAAAAGTGTGATTTATATGACAAAGTATTTTGTAAATTTGAATATGTAAAAAACGTGTTTCAAACACAGTTTTAAGAAAATTTTTCATGATTTGCATCACTGGGAGATCATTAACAAATTTAAAGAGAGAAAAAAAGTCTATATATATATATATATATGTGTGTGTGTGTGTAAGGATAATTAAATTAGATTAAAAATTAAATTCCCTATCTAGTACTTGACTCATCTTTCTCAGTTCCCATATTCAAGTATCAAACTAATCACCCATTTATTTCTTCCGAACATATGGCCTAGCCAATAAACATGTCTAATTCCAGATCGTTAGATTTAATAGTCAACATATGTCAGCATTAACTTGCAAGCAACCTCTTCAATGCAGCGATACTTACCATATGTTTTTCAAGTGTTATCCACTTGAAACCACCACCATGGCGTGCTTTTTCCTTCCTGCTCTTTGTCAGAACAGATGTACAAACGATTGAATAAAGATCTCCTTTTTTAAACTTTAATCTGATTCTGTCATAAAAATCATGACAGAATTAAAGCCGGCAGGATATTTTATCTGCGAATGGATTTCAAATCTTAACGTAAAAA
Organism: Trichonephila clavipes; assembly: GCA_019973935.1. Taxonomy (NCBI): domain Eukaryota; kingdom Metazoa; phylum Arthropoda; class Arachnida; order Araneae; family Nephilidae; genus Trichonephila; species Trichonephila clavipes. Next base: position 143,127 of record BMAU01019670.1, read on the forward strand.
ACTAATCTTTTTTATAAAATAATTTTAATATAAAAACGAACGCCAACTTCAGTAATAAATGCAATGGAGAATTTGATGGAACTTCCCCTATGCTGAAGACATCGGATTGCCGGAATAAAAAATGTTACTGAAAAAGAAAAGCGCTTGTAATCCCCCGGAAGAACATCGCTCATAACACCGAGAAGAATGCAGTGTTTACCGCCGAACGATATTCTGTCTTTGCTGAATAGGCCATCCAGTTTACCGTGAATGGAAGAAACATTCTAATGGAGAGAAAAAAAGAGAGAAGCGTGAATCCCCTCGTGATGAAAGACGTCACTCCCTTTCGCCAGAAAAATAAAAGGAAAAAATCTTCTTCGCCGAAAAGTCTGCACGGTAATATTGTGAATTTGACCACCATATAATAATAGTGAAGTACCAACATTGAAAGAAAAATAAATAAATTAAATTTTACTAGTAAAAAAACGTGATAACAGCATCTGGATTAATGTTCACCAAGGAGTTCTGCCGTTACAAAGTGGAGGTCAGTTAAATTGTATGTTTCCAATTTTAGTAACATTGAAGAACTGAGTTTTGCTGAACAGAACTTTACGAAAAAGAATAATATATGATATGATATGGTATTTAATTTTTATAATATAGTTGTGTTATAAATGAGATATTTTCTTTATATTTTGATTGAGAAAACAAAGTATATAGGTTTAGTCATACAAAATTTTGAGAAATTTTAATATACTTCTCATAATTTTATCTTAAGATGTCAAATGAGTTAAGAGTTATGATAGAAATTGGTGTTTTAAAGTGAAAGATATAAATTAAGTTTTTAGAAAAATGACTAATGAGAGAACTAATACTAGAGATATTGATTTTTATAAGAAACAAAAGTCAAGTCAAGTTGTATTCTTTTTTCTCCATTGAATTCAATTGTTTTGTTAATTATTTTATTCAGCAGTAATCTTATTGCATGTCATTTAATTTTTTTTTCATTTTGAAATTGTGTGTTTTGATATACTGGCCATATATCAGGATTCACTATTTCTCGAAAATTTCCTTATCTAAAATTAAAATTAATTTAATAACTTGAAGTTTATTTTTGGATATTATACAGTGGATAAGGGAGAATACAATCATTATAATTTTGTATATGTCTCGAAACATTAAGAGGACAAACTTGTTTAGTTTGATATATACACCTCTCATTGTTTCTTATCAGCATCCCTGAACATCTGTGAGTTGATCACGCAGATTTCTCAGAGAGATGTGCTCAAAATTAAGTAAGGTGATACAGTTTATATTAGTGAATGTGGGATGTAAGAGAAAATAAAGAATTTTTGTCTATGAAACGAATTTTTAGAAGGTTACGGAAAGATTCAAAATATTGTATGCGATATTGTTAAGTTACAGTGAATATTAAGAAAATTTTCATACATACTAAAAGTTATTATTGAAGTGAGTCCACTTTTCCGACTCAAAAATAATAAAAAAGTGCTCTTATATTCTAGTATTCTTTTATTCCTATATTCTTATAATTTTTATATTTTATAACGCATGTGAAATAAAATATTGTTTATTGTGTTGAATAGTGCATATAAGTTGTGTGTTATACACCGTTTTCATATTATTAATAATTTCATTTTATTAGTGTCTATATTTTTTTTTATCTTTTTAAAAAATGTATTTCATATATGCAATATATGTGTAACAATATAAGGTATTACTACGATGGCGCCAGAGTAGATTTTTATACAAAATTATTAATTTAACATTTGTATGATTTCATGTATTTTTATATTTACTATCTTATTGTTTGATATATTATTTTCCAATATAAATTTTTTTTGAAAATATTATCTGCTAGCTATAATATAAATCTATTATTATGAAGGAATAGGAGGAAACGCGCGAGCTCTTTTTCTGGATGTCAAATAGATTTAAACAAGCTAATCTTCAATTATATGTATGGAAATGCATTTTTATCAATTAATATGTTGGAAGTGTCCTTACTGTGTTTGTTGTTATAGTTTCGTTATTGTATTGCTTTTTGATTTTAGTATTACTATTGCTTAAATATTTCTACTGTGTTTAATATGTCTTTCTAAATAATGTTATGTATTGTTTTGTGTTTATTTAAAATTGATTAAGTTTGTAAAGAGAGAAAAAACCACGCCATGACTCCCTTTTAAAATTGGGGGGCAAATGTAAGGATAATTAAATTAGATTAAAAATTAAATTCCCTATCTAGCACTTGACTCATCTTTCTCAGTTCCCATATTCAAGTATCAAACTAATCACCCATTTATTTCTTCTAAACATATGGCCAAGCCAATAAACATGTCTAATTCCAGATCGTTAGATTTAATAGTCAACATATGTCAGCATTAACTTGCAAGCAACCTCTTCAAAGCAGCGATACTTACCATATGTTTTTCAAGTGTTATCCACTTGAAACCACCACCATGGCGTGCTTTTTCCTTCCTGCTCTTTGTCAGAACAGATGTACAAACGATTGAATAAAGATCTCCTTTTTTAAACTGTAATCTGATTTTGTCTTAAAAATCATGACATATATATAAAGTAGAACCTGTTTTTGTGCGGACTTTTTTCATGCTCGTTTCCTTTTTGTGCGATCTTTTTTTTAATGCGGTGTATGAATTTCAATGGCTTTGGCGCTGTTGTAATGTTTTAAATCTATTTACAAGTAGCGTAACGCAGAATGTTGGAACCCCCTCGCCCCTGAAAGTCAGGTTTCGCCTTTAATATTTTATAAATTGGGTAAATACGTATTTAGCGTTAGTCAAGTCTTGGGCCCCTAGAGTCCTGCCCCCCCCCCGTGGCAGGACTTAATGGCTTTGGCACCACTGTAATGTTTTCTACCTATTTACCAGTGGTGTAACGGAGAATGTTAGGACCTCTCCTGAAAGTCAGGTTTTGCCTTTAATATTTTATGAATTGAGTAAATTTGTATTTGGAGTGCACGTTACGTCACTGAAATATAGACACTTCAAGACGCTTTGTTCATTTGTTATAAACAGTCTCCCCCCGACAATACGTATTCAGTTGCTTTCTCTCAATGCTCCATCAGCCCGTGCTTGATTGAAGACGAAGTTTTCAAAAACAGTGAGATTATGAATACTTTGATAGGTTATGAAGACAGACAAGAAGAACCGGATTCTTTAGTGTGGATAAAAATATGCAGGTATCAAGTTTTCCAACAAATTTAAAAGCGCATTTTCTTTAAATTAATACCAATTAAGAAAGGAGTATAAAATTCCAAAAAGGGCTTCAATCATGTATATCTGGTTATTGTGCACCTTACAAGCAACTGTGACCACCCGACCTTCGACCAAAAAATTATATCTTACTTTTTGTTGCAAAAAAGTAAGTCAATTGAAATTGTACCTTCAAGTGACGAAAGCGATTTTGAACTTATTCATTACAGGGCTTTGGATTACGATGAGTAGCAATGAATTATGTATGTGCATTTTGAAAACTTATCCGTGTATACAATGAGAAACTATATGTTTTTAAAGTGTTTCCATGCGTAATATTTAATTATTTATTTTGTTATGGAAGTATTCTTACATAAATTTCGTAAATAATTGGCATATTTTATAAATGCGACTTTTTTTATGCGGTCTCTATCCACCGCATAAAAATTTTTGTGTATCATTTCCACGAATTAGTTCATTATATGTAAGAATTTATGAAATTTTTGAATATTTTTTTGTGCGTTTTTTACGCGGTCCCTATCTACCGCACAAAAACAGGTTCAACCATATATATATATATATATATATATATATATATATATATATATATATATATATATATATATATATATATATATATATATATATATATAATAAATAAAGGAAACTACTTTGTCACATTTTAAAACAAAAATGTCTCTGAAAATTTTTGCAATGTTTGTATGCTACTTTATATTGAAAAACGTATTAAAGAAACATTATGTTGAAAAATGAAATGTAAACGATAAACATTCAGTAAGATAAAAACTTAAATAAAAAATATTTTTTATTGCACATGTGCATAATATATAAATATTTTTCCTTTCCAAACTTTATTTAAAATAATTTACGCATGAAGTGCGATTTTAGTGAATTTACCTCCTCCTAAGGGTGACCATTTTCACTTCTCTATTAAATGATTATAAAAAACTATGAATTTAATCACAAATGTTAAGTCATTTCAAGCATGTTTAAGGTCATACACAGTTCATTTTCATCCATTGGTTCAGTAAATTTTATTTGCCTCTCTTGAGTGGGTGAGAGTTATATTAAGTTCGAACCATAAAGCTTCACAAGAACTATTGGCAACGGACCTCTTAATTTTGAACGATGGTCAAGTGACGAGGACGACACCTGAACCAGCAACCCCTCTCCTAACTTCCCCACCACAGCATCGGGAGGACGTTTGAGGATATTCAAATGATATTTTCGTACATAATGGGAAATATATAAGTTTATATATAAGTTTGCCTAAATTATCTAATATATATTATAAATGGGAAAGTTTGTGAGGATCTTTGTGGGTCTTTCACGCAAAAACAACTGAATGGATTTTAATGAAACTTTACAGTAATATAGCTTATACATCAGAATAACACATATGCTATAATTTATAAAGATATTGTGAGAAGTGTCCAAAATATAACGATATTTGTCAAGTAAGTAGGAAAAAATTCTGCCATCTTCCAGCAATTCTGGCGTGCACTGCAAAAAAGCCCACGTCAGCATATATCTATCTTTTGTTTGTGAACAACTCTTTTTGTTTTGGCTACGCAAGGGGCTCGCTTCTAATTAATTCCTGTGATCAGAATAATGCCTATTTTTTTATTTCAAATTAAAACTAAGTTTTGAAGGGAGAGGTTGTTATAAATCTCTCTTTATTTTAATGTTTTTTTTATTTTATTATGCACATTTGGTAGCAAGAAATTGATCATTTTTTCAAAATAAATGCTTTTATCGGTTCTGGTACTTAAAGTAAATAAACTTTCACTTTCACACTGCATCATTTGGACAAATTTTCAAAATTTGTTTGTGGTTAGTAGTTAATTATAAAGCTATAATTTTAATTCAATAGGTAGATATTGCGTTTTTAAGTATAAAAATAATTATAACTACTGCACTGTATTTTTTGGAGTGTGTGAGTGAGTGAATATTAACATCACACTGTTCAGCTACACGAGGGCTTTTGGCAACGTATCATGTAATTTTGAACCATGGTCAAGTGACGTGGACGACACCTGAGCGGGCAACCACTTCTCCTAACTACCACACCACTCAGCGGATTGCAAAGATTATTATTTTTGTCCCAAAAAATAGTTTATGTCAAAATTTAAGTGTCTTATGTTTTTGTATGTTAGTGAAGACCTTGGAAAATGATTTCACTACTTATTTTAAGTGAACGGTGTATATAATTAATTTTGCAGTGGAATATCTTTAATTAATTTATTAGCTCTAACGGATTAAATTTTCCAAAGTGGAGTATTTTGTTTATGTATATCCCTTAATTTTAAAAGTAGTGATCCCCCCAAAAAAATTGTATGAAAAAAACTGCAGTAAATCATAATGCGGTAGATAAAGCATTAACGTGCATCAGTCCCCTACACGGCGGGTCTTACAAAGCTCTAATAAAGCTCGAGCTACGAAAGTAGCTAGGCATTTGCCAACTTGACTCTATCGTTAACATTTCGCTATGTTTTTCATTGAATCGCCATTATAATTTAAGAAACGGCGTTGCTTGCGATTATTACAATTTTAAAATAAAATAAATACAACAGAAAAAGTAATATTAATGTCACTTTCAGATATAATTTATTTACACTACTTTAAGCGTTCATTACGCAAAGCTTTTAACAATGTGTTACTTTTGCTGAGCAGAAATCAGCTTAGGGAGGTATTTTGAAAAATCGACCCTCAAGAGTGTTACGAGGAATTATAAATAAAAAAAAAATCCTTTTTATCAGCTATTAGATCTACATAGTTAAAATTTAACAAAGGTGTTTTTTTTCTTTCTTTTTTTGTTTAGCTGAGATATGCAAAGAGCTTTTTTTTGTTTAATTTGCAATTCACATAAAATTAACTCATTAAAAACTTATTTTTCCTTCAATCTGTGTTGTTTAATTTTTCAGTTCACCCGTGCGAAGAACGGGTATACCAGCTAGTTTTGAATAAAATTTTGGAAGGAAAAATACCGATATAATTACACAGAGGCAATAAAAGTTGTTTTCTTTTAATGTTTTTATCTCACTGAATATTTATCATTTACATTTCCTTTTTCAATATAAAGTTTTGGTACAGGAGTGTCAAATATGCGGCCCCAAAATAGGAAAGATAATAGCAGTGAAATGATTTCATGTGTCAGGACGAGGGCATTAATTTTTTCTTATTCTTTTATACATGTTAATCTATGAATATTGATTTTTTGCGGCTTTTTCAACTTGTTAGTGATCCCCTACATACGCAAATCCCGATAAATTTATTAAAAATTGCGTTTTCAAGCACGTTTTTTACATATTGAAGTTAACAAAATATTTCTTTCTATAGGTTTTAAGAAATTCAAAAAAATTCAAGGTGACCCATAACTTTTGTCTAGGTGGTATAATCATCGCATTGCAAATTCTTTCTATTTAAGGATCCTTTTTTTTTATCATATTTATATTATCTGAATTAATAATATAAACATTCCTATTTTCTATATGTTCGTTTTCACTATTCGAAATATTCCTATTAAAATTTTAGTTTCTTTTATACCACAGATTTTCATTTAATGAAATTAAATTCAAATTAAATAAAATATTTTAGATAAAAAATGCAGTAACCAACAAGTTAGATACATATGGTACAACACATAGGTTTAAAATTAAAATTATTAATTGAAATGGCTGAATAAAGAATGATGGCGAAAACTCGTTCTCTTGGACTATGTGAAATATAACACATTTTAAATATCTTCAAGTTAAAAAGAAATAAATTTATTAATAAAAAAAATGTCAATTTAAAAAATGATTTTCTTAATGAGTGATGAATAACCCCAAAACACATGGAGTAAAGATCAAGATATATGAGACATCAATTCAAATGTCAACATATCATACATATATGTTGACATTTGAACCATACATGCCACCATCATTACATCATTACTTAGAATATTAACACAAAATTATGACATTCCGTATTTACACAAGAGCAAAAAGCTGTAAAATATTTTATAGTGAAAATATTCTTAACTTTTCCTTTCTATAGACCCCTCCCCCACTTTGGTAGTCATTTCCACAAAACCTGTTCTTAGTGGAACTGTAATCAACAAAAGAAATGTGCTTGTCAAATTTCAATTATGTATGTGTAAAAGTTCCGGATTATATACATATAATTTAAAGTACATTGCAGGAAAATTCTTCAGTATTGAAAATACATCAAATTCAAAAGTAAGTATTCGTTTGTATGTTCGTAAGTACGTACTGGCTCTACTTTTACGAATTTTTAATTGAGAATTTCAAAGTTAAATATAAATATCATATGATGTATTTAAATTCGTTATTACACGCAATATAAACAGGTATACTCAAATTTAATTTCAATTATAAAATTTAAAAAAATGTGATTATATAGTATTTTTAGAACAACAAAACTCGATGCCTAAGCTCATGCATACTTCTTGCATTTACTTAAAGAAATTCAAAACTCCTGAAGCTCCGAAGAAAATTCCCTTTCTCATCTCTTTTAATTCCTGAATTTAGTAATGAAGCGATCGTCTGTATCTGGTGTATTTCCTTCTGCGCTAAAACTAATGGACCATGTTTTCAACGTAAAACATTACTTGACAAACGAGTCTTCATTTAATTAGCCCATTATCATATCCTTTCCACAGAATAATTGTAATCTAATATTTGGGCTAAGGCCTTTTCATAAAGTTCGTTTCGAGGAATTGCTTTTATTACTAAGTTCCTTTGGTTGTACCTGTGTTGCTTATTAGAAACCGTCGTTGAGCTGTTTTGGTATGTGTTGTTACTTGGTTCATTGAAACTATCGGTGAAATTTGGAATAATCTAGAGGAAAAGAGTTGTTTTTCATTTAATATTATTGGTTCAATGAATCCCTTACTGAGATAAATGATAAATCATTTTTCAACAAAAGGGTAGTTCCCAGAAATGAAATATAATTGTATTTATTAGTACAGAGGAGGGGAATCATTTTACCATTAGAGGTCACATATTCATTAGGCAGTAATAAAGAAAAACGCTTTAATTTTTTCAATTCCTACTATTAGTTCACGCTCTCTCTAAACATATTTATTATATATATATATATATATATATATATATATATATATATATATATATATATATATCTTGCTCAAACTTTTAATCGTTAATAAAATACTTTTTATTCATCCGCTCAAGTTCAAATACATTTTTTAAAACTTGTAGTAGATGGCACTTGATGTTAATACAGTTTTAATATTTTTTAAATATTTATCCATTAATTAAATTTATAATTAATGAATAAATAATAAAAACTAAAATAATAGTCCAACACCATATATAAAAAGAAAATCGCTCGTTGTTTCTCTGTAGCGCACTGGGTTTCTAATCCAAAGGTCGTGGGTTCAAATCCCAACTGGGATGGCCTAACTTCTGAGAATGTGATTTCTTTTAACTATACTATTTTATTGGAATAATTAAAATTAATTAATGAATAAATAGTAACAAACAAAAATAATAATCCAACATTATACATAGAAAGGAAAATGGAAAATTGCAAGGAAAATCCATTTCTATTTTGCCACTTAATATTGTGATTATGTCACATGTATATACATCTTTATATTAATTGTAATTATTTAATAAAAAGTAACTAAAATAAATTTGTTGACCTATGTAGAAATACATTACTTATTATATTCATGTAAAATAAGCGTATGTACACGTGAATGTATTATACGAAGGCGCGTTACATGTATAACAGGCGTATTTACGCGTGAATGTAAAAACGCTTATTGATGTTGCTTTACTTTTTTCAATTTTTGAAATTTAGTTTGTCGAGATTTGACTTCTAAGTTGAAGAATTTTCGTTCTTTATGAGTCAAATAATTTTTATTTGCATTCACGCTTTATAGAGGTTAGTGACTCTGACTGCTGTGTTGTTGGAACTGGGTTCCAATCCCGGAGAATACATGGATGATTGTAAATACATAGTGCCTTTGCGGCATGGGGATGTTCTAAATAGTCATCAAACTGCAAGTCTTCTATTCAGGTTAATGGCAGAGGAAGAGAGATAAGAGGTGCATGAATACCCCCAGGGTGTTCTTCTTCAGAATTGGGGTGGAACCGAGCCATATTGCACTGTCACCTGTATGGTGCTCAAAGCTACGATTAAGGACAAACATACATCTAGCTCATTCCCACGATGAATTTAGTGGGCCTGACGTTACTGTTGATCAGGTGCTGTAAGTAACAACAACACAACAAAATTTATTTCATATGTGCTATTTTCATTCACGTTTTGTGTCATTCATGTATTTAAAATTGCATTGCACAACAAAACACACCATTTTATCTTTCACGGAAGTGAAAAAAAATCTAACTCCGGCTTTGCTTTAAATGTTTTATTTTCTTCATTCAACTTCCTTTTCTTGCAGTTTGACGAGACGGGTTAAATATATTCATATAAGCTTAAGAAATTGTATGCAATTTCTTGAAATAGAATAAAACAGAATTTTATAGCAAAACTACAGAGTAATATTACAACAACAAAGCTTTATGACTACAAGCATATAGTATGGTGACTGGAGAAGATCAATGGTCTTAGTTATGAACTCGGGGACGGTGTTGTTAGGTCTCGGGATCGAGTCCTGGTCACTGAAAAATCGCCATTTAGAGAAGGATTAGCGCAGTATAAATATATCCCGGTTCAGATTCTTTTGTTCTGATGTGGTCAGGAAGTTAGGAGAGTGGGGTATCACACAGCTCAGATGTCGTCCTTGTCACTTGACCTGAGTTTACAAATTACGAGGTACATTGTCGATAGCCCTCGTGTTGCTTTAGGGAGAGTGCGACGTTAATAAACACTCACTCACTAGTAAGACGATGGTATATGTTTCAAAAACGACAAACCACTATTGTCTTTTTAAGAACCTTAAAAAAAAATAATAATTTTATGCAGATATCAGGTAGCATATTTCTGACTGTCTTGTCGTTTTGCACTAGGAGCTTTTCTATCATGTAAAATATGTAGTAGGTTATCGGCAACAATAACCGTTGAAGCGTACATTTTGACCAGGGGTACTCAACATTTTCTCCTGCCAGCCTGTATACACGTGATAGGTATTTCACGCGGGCCGCATATACATGGTAGTTATTTCACACGGGCCACATACACATGATAGTTATTTCATGCGAGTCGCAACATGCGGATATTGGAAAAAGCACATTATAAGACCAAAACAGCATCGACAAAATAAAATTTATCAAAATATTATAAAACTCATTTTTGGCTTTTATTTTAATGCTATGTTAACTTTGCTATCAATGACACACATAAAAACATTTAATTTTATGAATTTTTACTGAGTTATGGGGTAATTTCTATATATTTTCCTTCATATATGACCAAGCTTCTTGCTTACTTTCTACTATTAAAAAAACAAATTGAAAGCAAAATTGATACATTTGATTGCTTGAATGATAGAATTTCCTGCTAAAGTTTTTGAACATTGTTCTCCATTAACAGAATTTCTTATTGCAATGGACAATCACTGGGCCACTCAAAAAAGGCCGGTGGGTCACATGCGGCCCGCGGAATTATGGTAAATTTATCTATTCGTATCAAAGGAATAGAAAAATCCCGATGTAATAAATAAATTTGAGTTTTTATATTGATGTGTTATTACATAATTATCTCCATCTTTTAATGACCACTTAAAGATGAAAACCAATGCGTGTTTTTTTTTACTGATATCAAAATGATACAGCGTAATACACAGTTTCCCCTTGCTTATAAAATGATACAATTTTTCATCTGTTGAATAAACTTTTGAATTCTTATTAATTCAAAATATTAACTTTTTCTGAAGATTGGTATCTACTATCTATTGGAAGAATAGTTCTACGCACTAATTTGTTATTCAATTAATTAATTATTGAAAAAATATCTTAATAATCACATGTTCTAATCAGAACAGATGATGAAAATTTGCACAAATTGACACAAATATTTTTGTTCTACTTTCAAAGGTAATTGTGGTTAGATTAAAACAGTGATTCTAAAGCTTTTTTTTGTGCTGTACATTTTAAACAATTTCAAAATTTTGTAGTACACTAAGAATACAATGTTTGCAAGAATTTTACTTACCTATAGTACTCTACGTAAAATAGTTCATGATAATAATTTTCAAAGTTAAATAAAATGATATGTAAAGCAAAGACATTAAAATGTTTATTGAGTAATTAATTATAAATTAATTATAAGAATACATTTAATGCAAAATCTTAGCCCAATGATTTTTGATAATTTTGTTTGTATTTGGTCGTAAAAATGATGATGCCACTTTCATTTTGTCATCTACATTTAAAAGTCTCGATCTTTTTTTAAAATTTTTATATTTGTAATTGCTGAAGTTTCGAATTCACACACACACACACACAAATAAGAAGTAGAAAACTGTAACAATATCTTTAAAGCTTTTTTGGCTATAATGGGATATATATAATTGCATTTAATTTTAATCTAAATGTATTAAATGACTCTTTCGAATGTTTTGAAATTAAATCTCTATTAGTACAGAATGAATGCGTGAGTGGAATTCATTCTTCCTCTTCATATTCAAAGTTAATTCATGTACCAATGTATCCGTTATCACAAATGGATTACGTACCAATAATTATTTTTATTATCTAAATTTGGGAAGTAATGAATATTTCTTTCCTCTAGTATTGTCAAATGGTCAATAACAATTTTATGAGTAGTTTATTTCTATAGAATGGCTGAATGATTCGGTTCCGATTTTTTTTATTTTAATTAATTAATAATTTAAAAAAAATGGCGGAGCATAAAAGTGTCTCTGCACACTGCTTGAGAATCACTGGATTAAATGATTAAGAGATTAATGTATTAATTAAATTAAACTATCTTCAGACTTAATTGGAAGGGAATATTTAAAAACAATATTTCAATGATTTCCATAGCTTATGCATTTTTATTATTTTAAAATGCATACATATATCTCGAATTTCTTACTTATTTCCCAAGACAGTCAGATATTTTTATTGCAATGCAAACAATCTATTTGATACTACTTATTTTTTATGCTATTTATTTATACTTAAAGTGCAGCATTTAATTTGTTTCATCTAATGAAATGAAACGGTTTTTGTTAACCCAAAGTATCTGGAAATGATACTAGGGCGCATATCTCATTTTAAATAAATGATATTTGCTATTGCCGCCCAAATAAGCTTGGATTAATGTTTCAAATTTCATTGATATAATTTTAATCATCTTAAACATAGATATTACTAAAAAAATTCGCAGAATCGTCTATTCCCCAAACATAAAGATGAAGTTTATATGGAATGATTTTCTTAAAACAATTCCACAAGGTATTTAATATCCTATCGCCATATCTCAGAACAATAGAAACTCCTTTATTAGAATTTATTTCAAGATTTTGAATTCCTCTTTGAATAATATATTCTTTTAATTTCCCCATTTACTATAGTGATGAATAAAATTGGTCTTATTTTCATTAGGTTTAATTGTTTTCAATTGAATTGATATAAATATTTACTATACATAATAGCAAAGATTTTTAAAAGTTACATACTTCAATTAAGGTATCCGACTACGTTCGGAACTATGATTTTGCAAAAGCGTATAAATGGATAAAATTTATGATATTTAGTGTCATTTAGATTAGAAAATGTACATAAAATTGTTTTAAGAATATTATTACAATAAAAAATTATTTAAGTACAATATTTTGACAAAAAATAACCATAGAATGACCAATTTTCAAAATATTCTCCTTTTGTGAAAAATGCTTCTATTATAATAATATTTTGCCTGTATATAGCTCAGACCAGTAGCGCAGACAAAAATTTGTCAAGGTGGGGGTCCAGCGTCAAAAGTCCACATTTTGGTATTATGCTCCAATTCGCCGCTCAATATATTCTCTTGATTTTGTCGATTTTCGGGAACAAAAACAATACAAATTTAATTATTGAATAAATAATTAGCATTAATAAATAAAATTAATTACTAACAACAAATATATAAGTAAATTTTACGTACTATATACATAGGGTTATAACCAATCGAAACAAAATCGAGGGCTATGGGGGGTGTCCGGATCCCTAGGACACGCCCCTTGTGTGCGCCACTGGCTCAGACCTCTCTACAGAGGCTCAACTAGAATTTTTGAAATACATAACTTAGAAGTGGGTTATCCATATCTTACGACAACAGAGGGGAGCAATTTTACGAAAAAAAATGCCGATAATTATTTCAGTTGGTGGTAACTCTGAAAATAATGTGAGTTTTTCAAAAATCCTAGTTTAGACTTTCTGGAGCAGTCTTTACTTTATATAAACGAAATATTATTATTTTAGAAGCATTTTTTATAAAAGGAGAACATTTTGAAAAAGAGATTATTCTAAGTTAATTTTTTTTAAAATATTGTATTTAAATAATTTTTTTTGTCAAAATATCATTAAAACAATTTTATACATGTATTCTAATCTAAGTGACACAAAATATCACGATAATTATCCATTTATGCACATTTTTAAAATCACGGTTCCGAACGTAGTCGGATACCTTAAATTATAGAGCAGGGATGGAAAACAGGATTTTATCAAAGTGCCAAAGTTAAATTTTTTTAAAAAAATTAGTAGGATGTCGTAGTGTTATGTTTTTGGAAGGAAACCAATAATTTAGTAAAAAGTTTTCATTCCTGTTCCCTCCCACGAAAAGCACATATTCAACTGTTTAAAATACACATAGCAAATTTTCAATTTTTATTGCATATATTTAATCATTTATCTAATTTTTGTTATGTGCATTATTTTGAATGTTTATAATATTTTTTGTTTTATGTATACAAGCAAACATTGCTACTTATTACTACAAATTCTATGAAAAGGTGAAATTTTCAAACTAAGTGTTTTGAAATAGAAGGAAAAAATTGAAAGAAGCAATATTGTATGCTTTTCTAGTTGTAATGTAATTTATGACTTTATTATTTTTCAAAGATGATGCTTTTTTATGATTATAAATAAAAAAGGAATACATGATTTCGAGTAGCGGTATTATTCATGAATACAAACACATTCTGTGATATAAAATTTGTAAGAAGTTATTAAAATTAATCAGTTATGATAAGTGATTGATTATCGAAAAGTTGAAACATAAAGTCAGTCTTAAAATTTTAGTTCAATTAAAATTTTCCCAAGTTTCGAATTTTATTGAAAAACCAATTGATTTGAATATCGAAATTATTTATATCAAAAGGGGTTACGAAAAGAAGAATTACGTGTATTAGATAAAAAATTGAACTGAAATATTTTTTTCTATTCATCTCCTTAGATAAACTACTTCGACTACTACAATAATACCTGTAATCTGAATAAAGAAATTCCATTCAAAGATAGTGCGCAATACAGTATTATTATTGTGATGGTGGTGAATGAAATTTTTCTTTTTTTATATACGACTTTTTGTATGTCGTATATATATGACGTATTTATATGTTACCGTTAAAGTATGAAGTCCGTTATTTCATAGAATAACTAGGTATTTCATGTAATAACTAGACACAAGTCAAAGTATATAAAATTATTCAATTCTATGATTTAACTAGGTATTCTATAGACTAACGATTACTTGATCATTGAAGGGGGAAATACAGCTTTAAAAAGTCCTTCGAATCGATTCCAGCTGATTTTAGTCAGCTTTGAACCTCTTACAGCTATCTACTTTGCAATAATGTGTGTGTGTATCCTCCATTCCGTTGCCTTAAAAAGTAGAATTTAGACGGTGTATTTATATTAGCATTTTTTTAAAATTTAATTTAATTAATTAATTTATTTTTTTCATTTTGGATTATTAACAAATATATTTTGCAACATGATTTTAAGCAATGACTTCTGCAGGAAAGAGACACCAGCCTGTAAGTAAGAAAGATTCAATGCAATAGAGGTTTGAATCATTATTAACTAGGCGTGGGGCAAACGAAAACTACTGCATTTACTCGATAAAAATTATTGATAGCAAAAGTAAAAAGTGCAGAAAAAGTTCAGAAAAAAGCACCACATGACTATTGTCAACACCACCAGCATTATAATTTTCTTAAAATCACTGAGTAGAACAGTGTTAATTGTGCCAGTAACAGCTACAAACCATATTCTTTTTTCCCCTTTCAGTTTTACTCATGTTAGTAATATGAGCAATAATAAATTATGTCATCTGCTCTATTCCTTATTATTAATCAATTAATCATCCAAGATAGGAATAAAATGTAGTTTTCGAGGAGTTTTAGGTTTTTTGGTCAATTAATTCATAAAATAACTTTAAAACTATTTATATTTCATTTTAACGGTCTATCATTAGTTATTTCATAGAATAACTAGGGGAAATATGAAATTTTCACCTATTATATAATTTAATTGCGTTGTCTGGTTATTTCCTGAAATACCTAGTTAGTCTATGAAGTAATTGAATTATACACTTTAACACGGTAACATATATAAACATTAAAGAAACACAAATTTTAAGTTTGTTGAACTTAAATCCTTTTACCAATCAAAGCAGAAAACATCTGGTAATTTGGTTTTGAAACACAGAAATGCAAAATCAAACATTTATTTTGAAATTTAGTTTCCAGTGTGTTCATGTTCTTGAGCAGAAACCCTTTATTCTACGAAGAAATCAATTCGACTTTTTTGTTTTAAAAGATTTTTTTATTATTGTGCTGTTTTTTAGTTATCACAGGAATCACATTCCAACCAGAATAAATATGTGTTGTGTCAGCATTTCTGAAGCGTAAGACGATGCAACGAGATAGGGAACACGAAATATTGTTAGGCGAATTTCGTGCTTACTGATTGGTAAAAAGAGCAGTGGTCAGCATAGGAAGGATAAATGTTATTTGATCTGTCTAATAGACGAAACAAAGCGTAACTTCTTTGTTTTTGCTTGTGCCTGCAATAGATAAGAATACTCTTCTTTCTAACCCTATTTCTAGGTACAAAGTACTTCTAATAAAAAATGTTTTTTTGAGAGGGCATACAATGAAAATACCACTTAAAAAACTAGCAAACAATGCTATACAGAATCTAAAGTGCAATAAAAATGAAATTTCTGACTAAAAAAAAAATGAAAAATATTTTCAATTAAATAGAGCTGAAAATTTTTATGATACATAAAAATTATATTAATTATTAGAGTTTTTAGACAATTAATTAAACTATTATCCTTTCACGAAAACAATTTTTGTCAAAAGAAGACATTTTTTGATGAGACTGTGTACATATTTTTTAGACGAGAAAGTTAATATGGTTGGTTTACTTTTTAACAGTTTTTCTTCGTTGAAAATACTTTTTCAATTCAATAGAATTGACTGCATACACACCTTGGAATTTAAACAATATCTCACTTGAAAACTAAAAGATAACTTTTAAAATCCATTATTTGTTCGCTCAAAAGCAGAAATCTAAGTATTTTTTAATCTACTGCTTTGAATTTAACACAATTTAGATACAAAATATTCATTTTCCTTAAAAAAATTAATTAATTTTTGAAAGGACTCGAATATTTAAATTCTATTATAGCTGTATGTATTTTTTTATAACGCAGACTTTCTCACTTAGAATTAAAAAGTGAAAAAAGGCTTTTATTCAAAGAACATTAAATTATTATCCTGGTATTTTCTAAAAGTAGGATCTATCTCACACACACAAGAGATTTTATATTAAAATTCATTATACACTTAATTTAAACGCATGTTTTAGTATACTATGATTTCTGTTTGTTTTTATTATACTTACTTTCAGTGTCTCAGAAAGTTAAGAAACTATAAATTTACTTCATAGTATATAAAGCATTTAATAACCAAAATGCAAATTCAAATAAATTCTTTGATCCTTATGTGAAACATGTATAATTTTGTAGTTTATATACACTAGCTAAAAAAAGTCTGCGTTCACCCATAACAACTCATAGAGCAAAGGTAAAATTTAATAGAAATATAATTTCTTTTCTATATATATAACAAAATTTTATGAATTTGTTTACTATTATTTAAATGTTGAGCATGCAAGAATTAATTAGTTTTGAATGAAAACAACGTAAGATAGCGGGTTTTTTTTGTGGCAAAGCACGCAAATAGTAGGTAGAAAAAGTCTGCGTTCACCATTTGAATATTCATGATTCCTGGAATTTTTATCAACATGCGTTATAGGTTAACAGAGTTTTTGCATTCAGTAACTAATAGCTTAAGAAAGCTGTTACGCAATAACTTATATATTTTTGTGAGGTATGAAGCAATTCAATAACATGGAAAATAAAAAGAAGGAAATTAGTATTAGTGAGATTAAAATCATTATGATAAATGTGGAAAGATGGAAAAAGTCGTCGGGATATAACCATATCCGTTGGATGGCAGTAATTCCTCTATCTAACGAGTTATTAATAACTTTAAAACTGCAGGAATTTACGCATCGAAATCTCGTTCAGGTCATCCATCTTATACTTAAAATGAACTAAATAAAATCTCATTAAAATTCGTATTTTAAATTCCAGTTTTTAAACTTTTTTTCATTGTTCATGTAAGCAATAAGTACGTAAACGCAGACTTTTCTAGCTAGTGTATGTCATGTTATTCTGAATGTATTAGTGTATATTCATAAAATATTCACCATCCAAATGTATTAAACTATCCTTCTTTTCATATTATAACATTATCAGCACAATACATATTCTTAAGAGCTTAATATGATACATTAACAATTCATATCTCATTTTTCTCAAACCAAAAAAATAACTAATGCATTATGTAAACAAAATTATTCGATTTGTGCACCGAAAACAGGTTATGTATAACATCTAATCAATATATTATGCCGTGAAAAGAGTCCTTTAACTAAAAGTAATTTAATAAAAAATTGACAAACCGAGTTTTTTTTATCAATAACAATACTATCATAACTTTGGGCAGATTTATATGAGATGAAAAAAGAAATAAGACAAGGATAATGTTTCAGTGCACATCTCAGGACAAGTAATTGTAAAGAGAGCATTCAGAAAATGATTATTTTTGTTAAATCAGAATTTATACAATGATGCAAAATACTAGTTCTATATTAATGTATTCATTTTCCTTACGTGTAATCAAATATTTATTAGGAAATTTTAAGCAAGTAACTTATGCATTTCTAGTACATAAACCCGGGAGGATAAAACAAAAGGATGTTTGTCCTTGTATGGACAGCATTAATTTACGTAGTGTGAAACTAAAACGGAATTATAAATGTTCATCGTTTTTTTTTTTTTGTTGTCCATCTTTCGAATGACATTTTAAAGAGATAATTATAGACAAAGATGATCACGTATATATATATATATATATATATATATATATATATATATATATATATATATATATATATATATATAATTCCCTCTAGCATCCTTTTAATTAACTCTTTTAATGATATTGAAATAATCTTTTAATTATTTGGTTCGAAACTAACACCCTGATCTTAATCGTAATCGATGAATATTATTGTATCAGAAATCCCTGTCTCACCCATTCTATCCAATCAGAACTACGATTACGTAATCATCACGCGCTTGCACTGTTGGTATAAAACCAAACACCTTGTGTAATCGCGCTCTCTTCTCTCTTCGTTTTGTCCGCGTCATGTAAGAATGTAAATAGCTGCTCTCAGTGTCTTTGTGTTATGTCCGTCAAGATGTCACTTCTGCTTGTCTCCTGTCCACTATGCTTTATAATCGTAGCAAGTTGTCTCGTCAACGTGAAAATGTAACGTAAATTTGCCCTAAGCTTTGATGTGTGCGCCACAATAAAGAAGATGTCTGTTCACTGAAGATGTTTTACTGAAACTCGGCTAACACTAAACGAAAATATACCACTCGGCAAATTCTTTATATACACTCAGGAACATTGAAAATAGTGACCCAAGAAGAAAGCATCGGATTGAAATGAAATTTAATACACATAATGATACAGATGAGAGATTCACTTGATCTCAAAAACAAGACAATTAAACGAATACAGGGTGTGCAACGACACAAATACTGGACAACTTCAATAGCGCGTTGGACCACCTCCAGCTGCAATACATGTCACCACACGGTCCGGCATTGAGTTGATTAGACACCTTATGTTGTCCTGAGGCAGATGGGCCCACAAATCTTGAACAACCAACTCTAAATCATGTACAGAGTGACACGATGGCATCTGCTGTTTTAGCTGATCCCACACGTGCTCTACAGGGGACAAGTGAGTTTCGTTTATAAAAGCACACACCGATTTCTCCAAAACTGTCTAACAGCTCAACTTTTTTTAAACTAGAGATCAAATGTAGAAAAACTATTCTTGTAATTTTTTTTGGCGAAATTACATAAATGTGTAACTTTTTATAAATGATGAGAAATATCACTCATTTATTAAAATTCATAAATTGTAGTTGTAGTTTTAAATAAAAATAAATAAAAAAGGAAAGAAGTAGTTGCGAGTCTTATGTTTTTCAAATAAGATTTCTCAGTTTTAACATCAATTTAATATAAAATACGGGCAATTCTTTAAAAAAGTGTTATGTTACTTTTTAATGATAACAGGTACTGTAAATTTATTAAAAGCTTAGTATGTTTAAAGTACAGTTATCTAAAAATAAGTGGATTAAAAAACAGCTTAATATATATTTATAAAGTATGAATAAGCTGATGGTAATGTGTGACAAGTTTCATGAGGACGTAAGTTGGAACTCGAATTTCAACTTAAGAGATTATCTTCCTAGAAACTACTTTATAGTTAATTGAACTACTGGGTTTCTAAATCTTAGCGGGACAAGTCATGGAAGCTTGGTGAATAATATACCCACTTAAATATGTTTGCTACAGTAAAGTAAGATGTCTTAATAAGGAAATGTGAAAGACATAATTTTACATTTTTTGAAATAAAAAATAAGGGGGCTGTTTATTAAAAATATTCTATGATCTATTATTTAATATGTGAATCTAAAAAAATTCAAAATTATGCTCAAAATTGCAAAACCTATGAAGCAAACGTACAGAGTAGAAAAGAAATAAAGCAATGGATTTCAAAACTTTTGAAATATATTTACTGATTTGAAAGATATTCAACAATTTTAGATAAGATATCGATAATTATAGCACAATAAACTCTCTAAAAAACTCATAGATACTTATAGCTTACTAAGCAGTTTATAGCATAAACAATCATAGCAAAACTAAGTTAATGCAAACTTAAGTTAATTAAGAATTTCCTTCTTAAAAAAATTAGAATGCAAAGTTGTTTATGAAAACAAATTTAACGTAAGACGCACTTGGGAACAACGCGTGATAAATCATAAAAAAAGAAAAAATCTGTTAAAAGTACTTAAAATTTAAAAGTAAAACACTTTGAAAAATGATTAATTGAAAAAAGTTAAGTTTACAGGGAATTTTTCTTTACAACAAAAAAAAAGCATGGTTTTTTGGTTTTGTCTAATATTTTTACTTGTAAACGTAAGGTATTTGGAATAAAATAAAAGTTGTTTTATATGATTCTAAGATATAGTTTATTATTTTAAAGATTTCTTACAAACCAATTTTAAAGTAATAGGCCATTATTAGAAAGTAATTGTACTCGAAAAATATTTAAATACAAGTGATGGAATATAATAATATAATAAACTGTTATAAATTCGATATATATTTGAAAGTATTTAAATTATCTTGTTTTTAATTTTGAGAATTTTGTTTATCAAATAAAATATTAAGTTTTTAATTTATTGCAATTACATGAGAAATATGCCACAAATATATAGTTTGAATTGTTCCACATTTATAAATTATCTCTTTTTTTAACACTTTCTCAGGAAAAAAACCCCGAGAATAATATGTATGTGATTTTTTTAAAATTGAATGTATTCCTGGTATTTAAATGACATTTAAATTACCATTACTGGCAATTTGAACTCTTATTTAAAATGTTTACTCTTTTTTTAAAGTTACTATTATCTCTATTTCATATGAGAGTACAAAAAATAGTTGTTCTTAAAATCTTCTCATACATTACACAAAAATGACATAAAATGATAATGCAGATTTTATATTCAAAATTACCCATATTAGTGTATACGGATTTTTTAAGTATTTAATTACACGCTTAGTTAATTTTAAGTTTATAATTTAATTCAACATGAAATTTTCATTACGTGCTCAAAATAAAGAAATCAAGGAAGTAATATTTCTGACATTTTTTTCCTGCAAAAATAAATTATTTTACTCATACATTAAAAAAAATCGATATGTAATTTCCTTTGTTGAAAATCCATCTGGTTTTTCAACTGACTGAAAATTTTGGCATCCTTGATATACTTATGTTCCTTTTTCTTACATTCCTTTTTAAAACAAATTAGTTACCGTAAAATAATACGGAGTATAACGCGTTAACACAAAAAATAAAATCAAAATTTATGGGTGCACGTTATGCACCCGATATAAAAATGATATTTTTAAAGATAAATACCAGAGATGAGCATAAAAAAACAATTAACCTTCTAAATATATCGAAAAATTGTTAATTTAAAGAAATGAATTACCATGGGAACTCCAAGAGTTGTATACTCATGTCCATAAATTAAAGATAATTCAGAATCACACATAAATTGAACTTTAAAATAAAAATTTCACCTGTAGAATTATCACACATCTCGAAGAAGAATATGCAAATTACAGGAAACCACCAGATGGCGCGGATAGTACGTCACAATGACGAGAGTGTAAGAGAGGGGTATATAAGGAATGATGACAAAGAAGTAAAATTGTTCACAAGTGCTTTAAAAGCCTTTCAGTGCAAACCCCCATATTTATGGCTCAAAGGAAGCATTCGGATGATTTTTTACGTGGTAGAATTATTGGACGACTGGAATATGGACGTACCTAGCTGGAAGTATCCGAGGAACTTGGAATCGCCCAGAGTGTCATCTCCAGGTTTTAGCAACGATTCCAAGATGATGGTAATGTGAGTAGATGTTACAGCACAGGTCGCCCCCGAGTTACAACGCCGAATGAGGACCGGTATATATATATTTGGCAGTTACTGCCAAAAGAAACAGACGGAGCACAGCAATAGACCTGTCACGTCAGCTCTCTTCAGCTACCGGTTCGACAGTTTCAAGGCAGACCGTGTACAGACGCTTAGGGCACATTGGTCTATATGCTCGTAGGCCTGTCAGATGTGTTTCCCTTACCGCAACTCATTGTCGCCTGCGATTAACCTGGAGTAGAGAGCATGCATTGCGGACACCACAACAGTGGTCTTGTGGGATGTTTTCCGACGAGTCCGGGTTTAGTTTGCAGTCTGATTCTCGCCGTACTTTAATATGGAGAGCGTCGGGTACCCGTTACCACCAAGAGAGCACCATTGAACGACACCGTTACGGTGGTGCAGGATGGCTTGTTTGGGGAGGAATTATTCTTGGTTCCAGAACTGACCTGCATGTCCAGAGTGTAACGATGACAGACCTCGTCTATCGGGATGTCATTCTGGAACAACATGTACGTTTGTTTCGGGGTGCCATGGGTGCTGAATTTCTGTTTATGGATGACTACGCCCGTCCTCACCGTGCAAATATTGTAGACGAATGCCTTCAATCGGAAGATATCCCCCGTATGGATTGGCCAGCATACTTACCGGACTTGAATCCAATAGAGCATCTGTGGGATATGCTTGGCTGACGAATTGCAGCCAGTCCACCCCCTCCCACCTTCGGAAGGCATTGCTTGATGAGTGGTGTAGTATTCCCCAAAATCAGATTGATAATTTGATACTCTGCATGCCTAGGCGTTGTAAGGCCTGTATTGCATTGTCCGGGAGACGCACTCCGTATTAACCATCATACTAACCATGTTATACTGTTTTTTGTAATTAGGTTCTTTTTTGAAATTTTCTCCAGGGAGTAAAAATTGCAATTTTTATTAATTATGTCAAACATATAGCATCTTTTTTGCTCTTTACCTTTTGTTTAATAAATAGACTTTGCAAATAAGTCAAATTTGTTTTGCTTCTGTCTCTTTGCCTGAACTTCATTTTCCTTAATTTATGGACATGAGTGTAATTCTAAAAGTATACTATTTTTTCAAATGCCTAAGATAATACCTCGAATAAATGACTTCAAAACATAAGATCACTACATACCTACATGTCAGGTTTCTTCTTAAAAAAGAAGGGTTATTGGGTGCATTATACGGTGGAGTGTATAATAAGGCGGATTTTACGGTAAGTCTTAATTAGCAACATTGTCAAAACTGGAGCTCAGGATATGTATTATTACATGTAAATTATTAGTGTTTCATCATTACATATATTATATATTTTTTCTATTTCCAGTACATGAAATAAATGCACGTATTTCAGCTTTCTAGATACCCTTAAATATATTTAGACAAAAACGTCAAAAGCAAAAAACAAGCTTTTTCATAGTCTTATAAAAAATTCCTATTTCATCTAACACACAATTTTTAATTATATCTTTGTAGAATTGAAGATATACACACACAAAAAAAAACATTTTTATCAGCTGACTATCATATCTATTTATTCCAAGGCATTCAAAAAGCAATAGCATACGATTTGGGTAGAAAGTAGAACAAATGGTGAAATCAAAGATTAATTAGTTTTAAACTTGGTGATGGTTCTAGAGTTGTTTCTGGATGCTTTAATATAAACGGTTGCAAATGATTTTAAACACTATAAGACTTTAACTCCTTTTCCTCCATGCATGATTTTTTGCTTTTTTTTCGTTTTAAGGTAATAAATCTGAAGAATTTCTTAAGATTTACATGGTATTTAGGACACATATATTATTTGAATGTAATACAATAATGTTTAAAATGACTAGAATCTTAAATTAGCAAAATGTAATTAATTAAGCAATAAGATTTATATTAGTTATAAAATATTAATTTACCCTCAAACATTTTTAGTATTTTTTGCGTGTACTCATGGGGAAAAACGTAAAGACAAATTTTTTAATCAATTGTTATTTATTTATTTAATTATTTTCTGGATTTTTTTAAAAACTAATAAAACTAGAATTTTTACATAAGTATAAAAAGTCATTAATATAATTTTAACGATATTACAAAGTTTAAGAAATTGGACCAACGCGTATATATAATACATTCTTATTAAAAATTAAAAATATATTACGACGGAAGTTCCATCAGAGTAAATTATTCCACATTATTTTTTTCATGTTTCTAAACTTTCTACTCGTCTATTTGCCAAGAATTAACTATTTATATTTGAATGTTCCTTTTTTTAAGATTTCGATCACTAAGGATTTATTAGGTGAAGATAACCTCAATACAGATGTTTTAATTTTCTATGCAGATATACTAAAAATAGCTGAAAGCATCAATTCCAAAAATATAAATCACTAAAAAATTCTTGCATGAACTACTCTAGGGCTTACTTTCACTTCATTTTTTTCCTTTTTTAAATCGATACTTAGAAGACAGTATCTTACCAACAGCAATCCACGACAAGCAAGTTTAAAAATAAACGTCTTCCCCCAGGAAAAGTGTAAAAGTTTTATATCTGTCAGAATTGGAAGAAATGAGTGATTTATAGCTGAGGGTATATTATTCTACAGATGTGTGTATGGTGGAGAGAGGGTATATAGCTTCCGAAGTTATTTTTCAAGATTTGAGCAGTTAGGGCAATATTCCATTTATCAGGACCTGTCGGTCATCCAGTTATGCAGTCGACTTAAGGGAAGATTTTGATAGTAGAGCGGTAATGGTAGGCTGGAATATACGGAAAAACAACCTTAATGATATCAAGGCTAGACTTTGGATTACCTTCTTGGGGGAGGAGAAAAAAAAAAGACTCTGCTTGAGTTCGGAAGCGAAAAAGAACAAGAAGAAAAAAATGCTAATGATATATGAAGGAAAATCCTTCAAGGAAAGATTCGCTTTTGCCAATATCGACGTTTCGGGTAGTCTGGTGAATCGACATCTTATGCGATTTCGCTATAAGACCAATGCTTTGGAACAAAGATGAGTCTTCGACTGGTATTAGGGAACGTGACACAGTATAATTACGTTCAGCTGTAAGGCGATTGGATTAATGCGGAACCTGCTGATATTGTCGTAATGCGCGCGTCCGATTCGCATTACGCTTTTCCCCTTCATGGAACTGCATCAATCATGGAAATTAGTTCCCATTCCAATTCATTTACGTATCATCGCTTTTCTTTGTTGCTTTATCTAAAGTGGATGGTTTTTCGATTCGGGTATAAAATGGGCGTTTAATCTTAAATACGGATATCGGTATTGATCGGTGTTTTGTCTTCGGTTGGTTATTCAAGGTGTCGATATAATTAAATGGATGCTTTACATCAATATTTTGATGAAAAATATTACAAGTACTTTGTAAATCGATACATAGTATACATTCTGTGATATTTTGGAATTTTTTTCTGGTTTTTCTTTGGTGGCTTATCATTTAACGAGAGTGGTATTTCGAATAATGATAAATAGGCGCTTTATCTTAAAATATGAATATTTGTATTGAAAGTCTTCATCGACAGTTGGTTATTTTAAACATCAACATAATTAAATCAATACCTTTCTTTAATATTATAGAAGAACATATTAAAAATACTTTTGTAAATAAATGTAATATTTATAATCAATCTCTGTAAATCAATGTAATTTTTGTAATCAATCTTTGTAATTCAATGTAATTTTGCAATCAATCTTTGTAAATCAATGTAATTTTTGTAATCAATTTTTGTAAATCAATCAATTTTAAATATTTTGAAATTTTTATTCTTATATCTCATGGTTGGATAATTTTACATTAATAGCCATTTGATTATTTTTAAAAAGACTTTTAATCTTTGGTAACATTGGAGAATATTTTGACTTTAGTTGGTGTTTCGAAGAAATAATTTAAATAGGAGTAATTTTTACATTTTTATTTAAATATTTTGAATACAATTGATATGTATGTTTCTTAAAACAAAATGCTTTGAACATTTTATATTTTTGTAAGACTAAAAAATAGTTTATTTTTTTTTAACTTAGATTTTATTTTAAAAAAACATGAGCAGCGTAGCTGAAATTTTTATCTGGCCTTTATCTTAATCCAATAATGGGTAATGTGTTTCAAAATAAATACATTTTATAACATGTGACAGGCTTGCGTATGGGTCCGTTTCTCATTAAGTTTCCAAAAAATATTGGCATTAACTCTACACCTGTGATAAGTTTACACGGTACTTTTTAACAAAAGGTATAAAATTTGGATAGAAAATGCTCATGATTAATATACAACACAAATCTGTCATTATTTATTGTGTGATGCTTAATATACATTTATTCTAGTAAAACAAGATAAAAACATTGATAGTAATAAACGAGTTTACTATTTCAACTCATCGAAATCTGCTTGGTTGAGTGTTTATTAATGCATTAATTTGTAACTATTCGAGGACTATAGGTGATGGGCTTTGAAGTTTTTAACCGTGGTTACACAAGTCGTGAGGATGACACCAGAACTTGGTACCCAATCTCCAAACTTCCTCATCCCTTCAACGTGAGAACTTTCAGCCATGACAAATTTAACGCGCATAAACCTCCCTTCACTGCCGATATTTAGCGGCATCAGGACTCGACAGAAACAGCGCCGGCGATGAGTTCACTTCCATAGCCATTAGGCTTTCACTTATTGGTTATAGTATTTGTATCTTACTGTTCCAGTTTTTATAGATGCATTTATTTTTTAATGTATTGTTATTAGTTTTTCATTCTGTTTTAAATTTTAATGTGCTTAAAAATTAAAGCAGTTGGATTCAAAATCGTAGTGACTAGAAATGTGAATAAAAAATAAGATTTTCTAAATAGTTAAAAACTGATTTATATACATTAATAAATTCAATTACTGAACGAAATTAGACACAATTATATGTTCTTTTTTAAATGTATCTAGGACATTGAACGCTTGATAAATAAGAAAAAAATGGATTTATATACTCTCAGAAAAACAAACACAAAAACAATTGCTTTTTATTTAGCTATTCATGGTTTTGCACGCTATAAAAAAAATGAGATACAAAAGAAAAAAATGGGATTTTTTAAATCAACACATCGAAGATAAAAAATTAGCAGTTTCACGGAATTTAGTGTATGTGGATAATTTTTAGTTGTGAAGAAACAGGGACTCCAAAGAGTTCTTGCTGTTGCTTTTTTTGAGGATGCTATTCTAAAAAACGAATATTAATATTATATGAGGAATCCTTGACCCTGTTAACTACCACCAGTGTATATATGCCTATCACTCAACTGGTGCATTAAATGCCCCTGAGGTATATATACATCTTTTCGAAACACGATCCTTTTTTTTTTTAAATGCTATCAATAAAACTATTCCGAAGATTTTGGAATGCAAGAAAATAATTTTGATGCAGTGGAAGAAAGATTTATTTATTTCAGAGAAAAAATTCCTTACTGGTGCCTTTTCTTTTTCCTGCAATACACAGCAAACACGTGCCTATGGGTAAAATGATAGCACTGATGAGCGAATCGCGCAAATTTTAATACACAGTTAAGGTGTTAACTTTGGTATTTATTGAAGAAACAGAATTTTTTAAATTGGTATATCTTTCCTTTAGGTATGAAGCAACAATTTTTCTAAAAAAATTATTATAAAATTCGTAGAAAATCTGCAGTTATTTTTATCACAAAGAGTTTCTAGGAAATATACACAAGGATGTATAAAAACGCGGTTAGTGTCTGTACAAAGGATGAATTTAAACCAGACTGAACTAGGCAAGTGACAGAAAACAATTATTTATAAATGACTAAATTAAAATACCGTGAGATAAAAATACGCTTAAAAGTTTAAATGTTAATTAAATTTTGAAATGACTGTATAAAGGAAGATCATAGTAGATTTTTTTAAAATTAAAAATCACACTTGCAAACAACACTTACAACATTGTATTCATACAAAAATTGCATGAACTTAGAATTGTGAAAGTCCGCAAAACAAATAAGTTTCATTTAATTTTTTATAACATTTTATGAATTTTATAACACATTTTATAAAAAAAAATATTTACCATGATTTTGAAATTTCGGTTGTTTCCAAGAAATGATATTTTTTATGAATGTATATGGACTTCTATGAAAATTTTGATGCAAAAAATGGTATCTTCGGCAAAAGAGTATTAAATAAAAGAAAAAGTGAAAGCTGTGTTAAAAAGCTTAAATTTCTCAGAAAATTTAATTTTTAGACTGTAATCTACTCAATTACCTCTTATAAAATATTTTTCTTTTTTGTTCTGTTGGGAAAAAATGCATCGAAATGGAAAATTTAATTTTAATGAGCATTTATTAATGAATTACTTTACTGAAAATGTAATTTAATTTATTAATTATTTCTCAGCGGTTAAAAAGGATTTCCCCCTCTTTTTCACGTAAAGTGGCTCTTCATTTTTTTCCTCATTTAATTAAACTCTCTGAGTAAGAGCCTCATTTTTTCTTCATATAGCAAAAAGTAGATTCACTTTCTTATTCACCTTCGATGATAATTTATATGAAGAAAGAGAATCCATAGAAGTTTCGGCTAAATTAATGAGGACCGAATAATTTTCCAGTTAAAAACATAAAATATTTTTGAAGGAGAGTTTTTCATCGAAAAATGTTTAAATCTAGAATTGTTATAATTAACCTTTGAAAACACGTTCATTGTTTTGTACTTAAAACACGGGATGTACTAAATGCATTAATTCCTCTTAAGCCTATTATTGGATTCATTAAATACATTATTTTTTAATGATGCTTTAAGAACAGAAAATTAAATTGAAAGAATATTTTTTTTATTGAAAGTAACGAAGATAATTGAGAAAAAATGAAACAAATGAAAAGCGTTTACAAGTTTTTTGACAATTAATGATTTTGACATTTTTATAACTTGTCCTTTAAATTTAGCTAAAAGTTTTTATACACACACACACACACACACACACACACACACATATTGAGAGAGAGAAATCTGTTGAAAAGTAATATGTTCATTAGCGGTTTATATGAAAAAAAATATTTTCTCTACTTAAAATATTTTCAAAAAAATGAGTTTTTAGTTAGCTAAAAACTATACATAATATATATATATATATATATATATATATGTTATTATTATTAAACAATTTTTAAAAAAATAAAATTTTTTATAAGACAGCTTTTTTAATTAAATAAACACGTAGTTTGATGAAAATTAGTTTATTGATTCATATAAAATTGACTTTAAGTAGTATATGATGCAAGAAAAATTGTAAAAAATAGTTCTTTTACAAAATCTAGGTGTATTATAACAAAGTTAGAGCACATAAAAACACTTATAGAGGAGAGCATGCACAACTTTCTGAATGCTAATATTTTGCATTTTTCTTCTTAAGACGGCTAAAAAATTTCGAAATTGCTAGTAAAAAGGAAGTTGATTTATTTATGTGTCTTTTTATACCGCTAAGCAAAATTTGTTTGCCAGTGTTATACTTATCGAAAATTGTGTTTATATATGACAGTTAAAGTACCAGTTCTGAACTTTAGAACATATTTCAGTATTTAGAAAGGAAGAAAAATGTTAAAAAAAAGTATTCTTACTTCTGAGTGATAATTGTTTTTATTAGGAGAAATATACAATAGACATGAAATTTATAATTCATGTACTTTTAAACAAAACATAAAGTAGCAGTAAAAGAAAAAATTAAATGCCAAAATTTTTTTTTGGAATATTTTAACATAAGGATATGCTAGAGAATTTAGTAAACAAATTTTTTTAATTTAATTTGTCAATTCCCATACTTGAATAAATGCAACACAATATATATATATTAAATATTGTAAAATAGTAGGCGTAATTTTTTCTTAAGCATTTTGTCATGCATTTATGTAGCATTGCCTTTCGAATCACAACATCTTACAGAACTATGTATCTCTAATATTTCTTTTCAAAAAGGAAGTTGAAAATTAATTTTAAATTTAATAAAAATAGCTCTCCATTTCAAAAATAGAATAGAAATCTTTTGAAAAAAATAATTTATGGTTTTTTTGCGTGTATAGAGAAACGAAAAAAAAATGAAATCTTCGAAAATTTTCTTTAAACATTTGAGTATATTTTATGTAATCTTCACTAAATTGTCACGAAATATAATACTTAAATATCTTTATGCTTTTGAAGTTTTCTTAAATCTATGTTAGATTTCATTCTTATTTGTGTTGAATAAGCATAGTTTTCTGAAAGAAACTTTGTAGAAGGGATGATATATATCTATTTTAATAATATTTTTGTTCAACAGAAGTAATGTTTCAACGTTCCCAACTGCTTAGAAACTATATTAAACAAAAAGGTAAAATGTTTCTTAACCTGGCTTTTCCTTATGGCTCTTTCTAAACTTTTACGATAACAGGCTGGGTGGCGCAGTTGGTTAGGCGCTGGCCTTGTAATTTTCAGGGCCCAAATTTGCGTGTTTGATCCCGGCCCAAGTTGGTGGGTTTTCATGATACAAATAATCCATTGAGTTCATCTGTATGATGCGGTATGTTAAAGATCTCTATAGTGTCTGTTTGGTTTGGGTGCTCTAGGCAAAATTAAATTCCCAAAACAATTTCGCATCGTCTGAGCTCAGGTGCTTGGCTCTGAGGAGGAAACTGGGCAATTGGCATCCACCTATACGGTGTCATACTAAAAAGTGATACCAGCTTCTGGTGAATGTACTAAGTCTGCAATGGTAATTACTAATCCGCAGACCCATCTGAAAGAAAAAAAAGATACGTATTATGACTATTTATATGCAACCAATTGATTACAGTAATCATAAGAATTAGATTAATTCAAGTCCAACCGCTTCTTAAGAAATATAATTTTTACGCATTTTTTTGGCCACGGCAGCTGAATGGTCATGGTTGCGTACTCGAGTCAAGTCGTTGGTTCGAACCCTGATAACGTTAAAGACCCACCGCAGGTGCGTGTAGAGAGGCTGATGCGCATCAAAGGCTGCGCGCTGTCCAGGTTCAAAGTCCTCTCGTTCGTATGATGTGGAAGTTCGGAGAGGGGGGTGCAGCACAAGTTCGTTTTCGTCATTTGGCTGAAAGTCAAATATCAAGATTCTTCGTCAAAAGCCCATGCATTGTTTTAGAGCAGTGGTCTTCAAACGTTTTCGACTCACATAACCCTTAGAACTATAAGACGTTTATCGGGAACCCAATTACAAAAACATTTTGAAGAATATATCTTAAAACAATATTTAAAATAGATCAACACGTTATATATGCTTTATGTATTGTAAAAAGTATTGTATTTTTCATTAAAAAATATGATGCTGATATAATTTACTCATTTAATAATATTAATTTATCCCCCAAGTATCCCCCTACCCATTATATTTAGTAAGCAAAATGTGTTTGCATTTCTTTTTACACATCTGGGTCTGTTGAAATGATCTGTAATCGCATTTCATATTCTGCATTTCATTTGCATAAATATTTTTCGTTTTAGTAGCCAATCACACTGAGAAATATGTTGTTGTTCAAGATAGCGTAAAATGTTTATAATTGTGAGATAGATAATTTGTAACCTAAATTTTAGGAGCTGTTCTTGCTTAAGTTTAGATTTTAGCTTCGAATCTGCTGTTCTGTCGGTAAAATGTTCTCTCTCTTTCATTACAGTTATTTTTTTCCTCAAATAAAAATATGATCATTTTCCATTCAAAAACTTTTTAGTTTTGCAAAGTATTGTTCTAACGAGTATAAAATCATTTCGTGGAGCCCGGGATGATAAGCAGTATAATATTCCCAATCCAGTAGATGGAACATATAAGGAACATTTTTTTAAGTATATTATTTTATTGTATTATAATAAAAGTGGAGAAAGAGTATAACAAAATGAAGTTATGTATAAAAAGGTTTTCAGTTTTAATGACTGGGATGAGCTTTAAATACTTGCACTTATACAAATTTCATAGATAATGTGAATTCACTTTTCATACACATTTATAATTTTCTCTTCGACCTTGTATTGACTTGTGGAACCCCAGGGTTCTATAGAACACGGTTTGAAGACCCCTGCTTTAGAATATGACATTATTTATTATATCATTTGCTGTATTTTTGCTGTATTTTATATACACGTATTTATATATATATAGGGAAATATATATATATATATATATATATATATATATATATATATATATATATATATATACATGTCTCCAATTCTGCACAGTTCCATACTAAACAAAGAAAGCATTTAGCTATAAGCGGAAGTTTTGAGAAAGTTAAAAAATTTATAATAATTACAGTGTATAACTTTTTAATTAATAAAAAAACCCTATAAAACCTCTTCTCAAATCATGAACTAATAACGCATGGGGAAATAGTTTAACATTTATCAAGTGAATTCATTCTTTTTCTTCATTCCATTCAACAGAACATTTTTGTGATAATGATTAGAATTAAAATTAGAGAAGAGAAACAGATCACATTATATGTAAAAATAAATGTAAAAGCATCGATAACTCAGTCGGTTACTTATTATATAATTATTTTTAATAACAGCAGTAAAGCGATTTCTTATGAACAGATTATTTCTCATCACAAATACTTTTTTCGTTGTGTGAAAATTTGTAGACTGAGGTGGCAGCTGAAAGGTTGTCTTCATCATCTGACCTAGGATCAGAATTACGATGTCTGTAATGACTAGCTCTCATATAATTTCGAAGTACGCCGGTAATACACAATAGATCAATCATCTCAGTTATCATCCTGAATTGATATCTGGGTGCTTGAAAACATATACCATTGATCTAATTTTGACCCACAATTGCAAATATCTTCGCTAATTGTGGTTAATATATTTCTTCAATGTGATATTCAAAAAGGAAATCAAAAATCAAATCATTTCTATATATATATATCTTTATTTAAATCCTCTACGCATTTTTTTCACTAACATATATTTTTCAATAAATTTGAAATTTTTTGCTCATTTAAACGACTTTAAATTTTCGATATCGAATTTTAGTTACAACAATATGGTGTTTTTAGATTGTAAACATTTAATAAATGTATGTTTATATTATTCAGCCCAGCATTTCCTTAACCCAGTGCTTCTCAAACTTTTAATATCTGCGACCCTATATTCAATCAAAATTTCCATTGCACCCCCTCCATACAAATAATAAAAAGTATTGAATTCAATAACACAATAATTTGACGCTAAATCTCCAATACAACTTTAACCACTTAAGTGACACCGGCATATATATACATCTTGCTCAACCAGTGTGTTATATGCCCCGGACGTGTAAATACGTCTTTCCGAAGTATTGTCTTTTCTGTTCTCTGCTATCCATAAAATTATTCCGAAGGCTTTGGAATGCAATAAAAAGGACTTTGACAGTGTTTGCGAAGATTTTACTAATTTCAGAGGATTTACTTATTTATTCCTTTTCTTCTCTCCTCCTAATACATCACATACGCGTGCCTACGTAGAAAACGGTGTCATTGCGAAGCGAATTGCGTAACTTTTAATCAGCAGTTAAGGCATTAATAATAAACAGTACACATTATTAAGATAAGTGCTAATTTTTGTATATAACTTTATATATGACAAGTCCATGTGATCACTGGTAGTTATTAAACTTGTTTTTAACTTCATATTTTTAAATTGATTACAAAATACAATGTGCGGTACTGGTATATTTAAAAGTGTATTATATCAGTGTAAATGTTAATTTTATTTTTTACTATGTCATAATGTATTTTGCTTGTTTATTTTCAGTAAATTAATATTTTTTTAAATAATCTTTTCTTTTCGCTTTTTTAATACCCTTGCGCACCCCTCGCAGAGTTATTACGCCCCCTAGAGGGACGTGGCCCACAGTTTGAAAAACGCTACCTTAACCCCTTAACTGCCGTTTAAAGGTTACGCAATTCACAACTCAGGGCCACCATTGTTTACTTAGAGGAGTGTATGTGGTGTATTGGGAAGAACAGAAAAGGCAGAAATAAGCAATTTTTTTCTGAAATAGTTAATTCTTCGCAGACACACACTCTCTCTCTCTCAAGGTCATTTTATTCCATTCCATAAGCTTCAGAAAACATTTACCGATAGCATTGCCCAAAAAAAGAATCGTACTTTGGCAGAACGTATATATACGTCCAGGGCACTTCACGCATCATCTGAGCGCGGTGGATGTATACGCCGGTTGCAGAGTTAAGGGATTAAATATAGTTCATAATATTATTACAGGGATCTTACATCTGTAAAATGTGTCTTTCTGCTAGCATATTGGCTCGCCCAGAAAAAAAAGATTGTGCAATATGAAGAGAGAAAATATTCAACAAAAACACAGTAAATATTTAATATAAAATTCCATGATGTATTAAAGATCAATAAAATAAATTAAAATATTTGAGTCCTTCAAACGATTTTAAATTTTTGATATCGAATGCCACATGAACAGTATGGTGTTTTTAGATTGCAAATATTTAATAAATGAATATTTATATTATTCAGCCCAATCGTGTTCCGCAAAAATAGCATATAAAATTATCACAGGAGTCTTACTTATGTAAAACGTGTTTTACTGCTAGCATATTAACTCTCCCGGGAAAAAGTAATTCTAGCATTTCCGACCAATATAAGAAAGAAGAAAATATTCCAAAAACGCAGTAAAAATTTTTAAAATAAAATTCCATGATGTATAGAAGATTAATAAATTCTGGTGTTAGTTTCCTAAATCTTCTGGAAATTGCTTTAACTTATCTGTAAGCCCTCTTGCAAGCAACTGCGTTATAGAGTGATAATGTTAAGGTTTCTAGAAGGGAACTCTCTCAAAGATTTTTGAAAAAAGACGGCTTGAGAAATATGTACCTAACTTGACAGAAAAATCTTATTTAGATTCATACATATTACACGTTGTTAACCCTTGTAAAATAAGAACCAACAAAATACTTTGCACACCTCCTTTAAATAGGTTAAAATGCTATTTTAAATTAGTAAATAAGGAACAAAAAGAAAACAAATATTCAATATCAAAGTGTGCTCCACGGCACTTTGGGGAATTCCAATATCTTCACAAGAATTAAAATAGGACTTATTTGAAAATAATATTTTACCAACTATATATATAAGTTAGTTTTCTTTAAAAAATTTACATAAAAAAATTATAAAACTGAGCGAAACTTTTCTTTTTTCAAAAAATATTGAAAAAATTTGGAAACCTTTTTACTGAAGTTAATAAAAATTTATATAAGACAAATTGTCTAAAGGGAAGAATTAATAATATGATTATGAAAGCTGATATTGATCTAAGCGATTCAATCAATGTTAAAGGATTCGACACTAAGATCTAATGGAAAGAAGCAATTTAAAATTTTAGTATACTAATATATTTTCTCTCTCTATATATAAAAAGTGTTCCATGATGCTGTAATAGCCAACGCTCAAGATCAGTAGCACACATAGGAATTTTTCAAGGGGGTCCGGGTCGAAAGTTCGCCATTCTTGCAGCATGCTCCTTTTGATTTTGTCGATTTTCGGGAACAAAACACAGTAAAAAACTCATTTTTGAATAAATAATTAGCATTAATTAATAAAATTAATCATTATTAACAAGCAATTAATTAAATTTTACGTACTATATACCTAGAATTATAATCAATCGGAAAGATGTCAAGGGTTTTGGGGAGGTCCGGACCCCAGGACCCCCTTGTGTGCGCCACTGCTCAAGATTATTCGCCAAGTTGGCCACCAAATTTCGAATGTGTCGTACGTGCTGAATTGACAACCATGTACTTCGTATAGTGTCGCTAGTATGGTTGCGATAGCACATTATTGCAAGCTCTATTGCTAGCTTAATGTCTGTATCAGACAAAATTTTCAGTGCGATGTGTGATTAACAATTTTTTTTATCTCTCTTTTATAAAAAAAATGTTTCGTGATGCTGTAAATAATTTCTTACTTGTTTTCACAACAATGCCAACGTTCAAGATAACTCGCCAAGTTGACAACCATTTGCTTCGTTTCATATAATGTAGCGAATACGGTTGTGAAAGTGCGAGAGCTTGCTCGCAGGAAAATATGGCAATGACTGCCTTGACTAGAATCGTTGCTTGAGAAGAAATATGTTGTCTCATAAGAAGGCTTATTAACAATCAGCGGAACTAAATACTCAACTTTCCAGGGAGCTTCAAGAGCTGCAGGTTTATCAAAATCTGGAACTTCATAAATGAAGTGTTGGGCGATACAGCTTCTGGGATGAATTTAACTGAAGAGTTGCGCCTAGAACAAATTTTGCGAAAAAAAAGAACAAATAAATAGAACTACATAATACATGTAAGTTACAGTTTTGCAATTTGAGCAATGAGTATGAACAGTTGCATAATTTATACAATCGGGGTTGGGCCACTGTTAGGTAGAAAGAGGGTATTCCTCCCCCCACCCCAAGTTTAGTAATAAAAGTTATTTTTGCTGAATATGTGTTATAGATTACGTTTATGTAAGCTTAATATAAATTTTATGCACATTCTTTATTATTAGCATTAATAAAGACCGCAAAAGAAGAAGTGCATAAAATTGCGCAATAAAACTGCACATAACAATGCGCATAACATTAATAAGAGCACACATACAAAGGTAAGATTAATTAATTTTAAGTAAAATAAATAAATGCAATTAATTACTATTTGTATATATATATATATATATATATATATATATATATTTATATATAGATATATATACACTGCTGGACAATTGCTAAGGACGGATAACACTATCATCCATAGCAACCACAAAATGAAAGGAAGCAAAATGTGGAAAATTAGAATAAGTGCGGGATATTAGTAAGAAGAAGTATGAGTATGCAAATTTTTTCCACGTCTGTTCATCACGTGATAGCGTTCATAAGAGCTTTAAAGGTTTTGACGCGTGTGGACAGTTGTTGTTTCAAGTCAAAGTTTTACAGGAAAGATTTAATAGACGAACTTAAAATTTTTGGCATGTCTTCCCGACATCACATAGATGATTTTATGCGTGGCCGAATTATTGGAAAGATCGAAGAAGGGCGAAAAATAACAGATGTTGCCAGGGAGTTCGGCATCGCTCACAGCGTTGTTTCACGGCTGTGGAAGTCATTTAAAACTACTGGAATGTGTAGTAGACGGCACGGGGAGGTCGTGTTAGAAGTACGACGCCTGCAAAAGACAGATATATCGTCCTATCAGCAAAAAGGAACAGGCGCACCACAGCTCAGCGGGTGGCAAATCAGTTTCTTGCTGCCTCAGGAAAGCAGATCTCCCGAAAACTGTTGCCAGACGTTTGAGGGGAGGAGGACTATGCGCACGCAGTCCTGTTGTGTGTGTCCCATTGACCAGACAGCACCGTACTGCTCGTTTGCAATGGTGTCGTGAGCATCACAATTGGACTGAACAGGACTGGGCATGCGTACTATCCTCAGATGAGAGTAGGTTCAGTCTGTCATCGGATTGTAGACGCCAACTGATCTGGCGCGAGAGTGGTACTGCTTATCGTCCAGAAAATATCCAGGAAAAGGACCGATATCCGACATGCAGTATCATGGTGTGGGCCGGCATCATGATCAATGGCCGCACGCGCCTACATGTGGTTGCGAATGGGACTATGACGGGCCAACGATACATTGATGAAGTTCTACTTCCTCATGTTCGTCTTTTCCGTGGTGCTGTCGGTGATAAATTTGTTTTTATGGACGACAACGCAACATGTCATAGAACACTCGCTGTTCAGGATTGTCCAGACAGCGAGGGTATTCAACGTCTCGTATGGCCAGCGCGTTCTCCAGATCTAAACCCCATTGAAAATGTGTGGGATGCTTTGGGGAGGCAAGTTTCTGGTCGAAACTATCCTCCGACAAACAAGAACACCCTCATCCGTGCACTCACAGAGGAATGGGATAAATTGCCTCAACATCTGCTGGATAATGTTGTGCAAATTATGGTACGACATGTGGAATGTTGCATCACACTCCACGGTGGACATATCCCGTACTGATACCTTTCTTTAAGGTGCCTGCTGACTTTTAGATGCATTGTTCCATTTCTCCATACGCAGATCAAATGAATTTTTTTTTTCTTTCAGATGTTTCACAGCTTTTGTACTTTCCAGAACAATAAATATTCTTTATTCTAATGTCTGAACAGTGTGGCAACTATATTTTATCCTACTAGGCCTCATGTCTCGCTTAATGTTATGATACATAGCAATTTGTGATCCGTCCTTAGCAATTGGCCAGCAGTGTATATATATACATATATATATATATATATATATATATATATATATATATATATATATATATATATATATATATATATATATATATATAGATCTTAGCTATTACATTTTTTAATATTAGAATGTGTTTTGAGTCTGCTCTATGTAAAATTTTAGTTTTTTATTCTATTATCCAATTTCCAGAAATCAACATTTAGTTACTTAGAAAATAGAAAATTTGTTAGTGCGTTTCATTTCACAACAGAAAAAAAAATAGTTTATTTACCAGTCACTTGTTGTGATCACAATTTTCTTTCTGTTTAATGTTATGTTAAGTAAGTTAAGTATATCTTTCTGTGAAACTCAATAGACAAGGGATTTAGGAAGATCTTTACATGTATTGCTGGATACAGATTCTTTTTATAGTTCGAAGTTTTGTTTCACCTTTAATTTCCCAACGGTGTTTTAACTTTTTTACGGATTAGAAAGAAAATCAATTCTTGCACGGGTTACTCTCTCAAATGATTAATTCATTCCAAAAATACACGTACAATGTATTTTTAATCTAATTATAAAATAATTAAGCGATCATTTATTTTAAAACACGCTTGTGTTCTCCTTGTTTTTCTTAGATAAACGAAAAATAATTCTAATTTTAAAGAATGAAAGTTTTAGTCCCTTTAATAAATTAATATTTTTCTTATGTAAATCCAATTAGTAAATTTAGTATTTACGTATTATACCACTGACCAGTATCAACAAATCAAAAAAGAAAAAT
Source organism: Trichonephila clavipes (assembly GCA_019973935.1). Taxonomy (NCBI): domain Eukaryota; kingdom Metazoa; phylum Arthropoda; class Arachnida; order Araneae; family Nephilidae; genus Trichonephila; species Trichonephila clavipes. The sequence goes on from BMAU01019670.1 coordinate 182,506, forward strand.
AAATAAAGAAAGAATATTGCCAAATACTGTCATTGTTTCCACCTTTTCACACATGCATGAAAACAAATTCCCACATGTAATCGTTCCGTGTCAACCCGTCGAAAAATAAATTGGAGAATATTTAAAGGAAATATGTGTAAATTTTAGTTATATGCAGATGACACTACATAAATACGCATAAGTACGAATTCAAATGCGACCGCGCATTCCTCCGATGTTTCTTGTTTTGCAATTTTCCAAACTTCATTGTCTTCCGGGTACATACTATTCTTTACGAGCTAGATCGTATATTGTGGAAATGCGATCTAATAATTTGTACCCCAATTTTTAATCATTTTTCACAGCAAAATAAGAAAAGCATATTACTCCAAATTATACACAATACTATTTTCCTGTATGTGTATTGTCTTCGACTATATATTAAACATGCGCAAAAACGGCACAACCTGTAAAGATAAAGATTATTATTTTCGAGCATGCGTGGAAAAGATTTTTGCTTCTGAACATGCGGAAATGATTTTCTATTATTGGCTACATATGAAGGCATTTGGCAAAGCTTTTTGATTTCACGAAATAGGTTGTCAATATAATATCTAAATACCGTAACTTTTTTTATCCTTTAATTTTTAGAATATAATTATATACGAGTAGATCCCTTCTAGATGTCCTCACAGCTGTCCTTCATGAGTGTTGTACTGGTTACTACTTTATCATTTGACAAAAATGCAGTATATTATTTATATTAGGTTCTAAATTATCCTTTCTTTCTATGTGATACGCGTCTTATATAACATATTTATTTCAATACTACTCTATATAAAATATCTGATTTAATATGTGTATGTCTTAATGACCAATAAATAATAAAAAAATGTATATTTAAAAAAATTTCGGTCCATAATAAAATAACAAATATAGTAATAATAAAAGTAGAAGTTATCAATGCACTTAACATAAAACAAGCACTGTATTGTGTTATTACGAGAGAAAGAATGCAATTTCAAAGTACTAATTTGGACTTTCTGATTAATAAATTGTCCAGCAAGTTGAAATTGATTTTAATGATTAAAAAAAGTAAAAAAATAATTTGTGAAGGAATTTTCTTTTTTCAGTTTTGTATCACTAAATTCTTTGTAATATTTGGAATTTAGTTTGCTAGCAATGTTTCTTCAATCTTGTTTATGTTGGGTATTTTACAAGTTAAAACTTTACAAAAATTTGAAAATGCCTTACTTCCATTCATGTATTTAATAACTCTAAAGAAAAATAAGAAGCCTAAGCATAATTGGAATAATTAAAGAAAAATCTTTTTTGCTTTTTAAAATAATTTTTTTCGCGTAAAATCATAACGCTCTGTTTAAAGCACCATCCTTGCAAATGCGCAATAATTAATATACATGTTTCAGTAGCACATCGTAAATGACTTCCATTAGGGGTTTTAATCTAATGTAAGACCTTGCTACTCTATTAGCTAGCGTATTTTAAAATACTTCACTGGTTATTTTAGAACCCTTTAAAATTAAGTGGTTAATAACGAAATTAGAAACGCTAACAACTTCCCATAAAGACGCGCGAAGAAAATGGTGGATTAAAATGAATTTTTATATGAAAAAAGCTATCTTCATGAATGGAACTTAGTGTAAGTTTGTGGTTCAAAATATTTACAGCTGTGATAGATGCAACATTTGTAAAGGAAAAAAATAAAGCAAAGGAATTTAGCAAAATCCAAAAAAGCAATGAAAAGAAAGCCGTACAATAGTCTAGTTTTCTTTATTTTAAATGATATCTTTTTTTTTTGGTTTGGTAAAAAAAATATTTTTACCTGGGTCTTTAAATGTGTATCATAAACAAAGTAACAACAACAAAAACTTAGCATCGTGTGGTTAACCTTGCCATTTGCTCTAAAAGTAAACAAAATCTCCAAACTTTCATGTTAATTTCTTTGGCAAGTAATGTAAAAGGAGGAGAAAAAAATGAATGCAGCTCTCTCTCTCTCTCTCAGTGCAAAAGGGAATATCTAAAATGTATTTATTGTTTGTATCTTTTTTCACCAATGAGATAATAAAGACATAACAAATGAGATGCATTTTAAACATTTTTTTGCCAATTCTTTTTTAACCGGAGGGTTTTCAGAGCTTACTGACTTCCAACACAGATCGTGGCTCATTTTTCATCTGGCCACGCCCACCAAGTCTCCCTCACTGTTCCATTGTTCCTATTCATACTCCTGCCTTTTCTATCCTTTTTTTTATGCACGTATCTGAATAAGCAAGCACGCATATATATTTATTTTTATTTCCATCTATTCTTCATTTGTCCCTCCAATTAATTAATGAATTAATTGGCTAATTAATTTAACGTTTCATAATGGTTCCGTGTCATCATTTTTTTTCTCTTTCTCTGCCGGTATTTTTTTTTTAAATGAGGAAACGTTGTTTCAGTAGAGTATGATTGGAAAATGAGTTTCTTAAATGACGTTCCCCAGATTCCATTAATGCGAGTAGTGGGTACCAGCTGTAAATGGAAATGAAAGCTTTTAAAGAAATAATTCGATAAATTAGAACAGTATAACTCAATTCTGTTAGGAAATATTTTGTATTCGATTCACAAGATAAACTGTTAGAGCAGAGGATAAATTAATTAACAAATAGCGTTAAAACAATGTTTACTGTTGTCACCTTTTTTTCGTAGGATCAAGTTTCATTTCATTTCATTTATATCACTCAAAATGTATTATAGATTACTGGCGAATATCCAGAATCTATTTTGACAAGATAAGAATTTAATTGTAGTATACTTAACGAAAAGCAGTTTTGTGTTCCACGCATGCATCTTTAAATTTTGATAATTAGCAATTTTAAATAGTAAAATTATTTGTTTTTCAAAAATTGCTTCACTATCGAATGATAGTCCTCACAATAAAATATTTATACATATATTCTCATGTTTTTAATCCCTTAACTGCTGTCAGCGTATATATACGTCTCACTCAACCAATGTTGTAAATTCACTGGACGTATATATACGTATTTCCGAAATAAGATCCTTTTCTTCGTGCTGTTATGGGTAAAACTATTCCGAAAGCTTTGAAATGTAATAAAATGACCTTGACTGTGTTTGCAAAGGATTTAATTATTTTAGAGAAAATTAGGGAGGTGGGCCGTGGGAGAGAGAGAGAGAGAGAGAGAGAGCCTAGGGGTTAGAACATCGGACTCCAGACCGGAGAGCCTGGGTTCGATGCCCGATGCCAACAAATATCCTCCGAGTACACACGGAGTAGTAGCTTGTTAAATCAGTGGGTCCGAAAGTCTTTCGGGCTGAATCACAAGTGCAGGGGAATGGAGAATATTTCCCTCCCCTTCAGCTCCATGTCTAAATTGTGGAGGTGGAGATAGGTGGTGACGCCATCTCGTCCCTTCGTGGAATTTTGCCGAGCTAATTCGCAATGTCACCTGTATGGTGCTCAATGATGCCAGTACCTCTAGCCTCTTGCCACAATGAATTTCGTGGGCCTCGACACACAACAACAACAGAGAAAATTTGCTTTTTTTCTTTTCCCTTCAATACACCTCATACACGTGGCTATGTGATAAACGGTGGCACTGGTGAGCAAATCGTGTAACTTTCAATCCGCAGTTAAGGAGTCAATTGTGATGATAGAAATGAGTCGTTAAACTGCAAGTTCGAGTCCCGATCTACTGAAGATCCTTTATGTAGAATAATGAGGGAAATTGTTCGTGAAATTGAACTGTCCAGTGCGGGGTGACTGTCAGTAGAGTGAGGTAAGGTACCAGTTTAATGTCAACCTCATTATTTGAGCACAGTTTAGAACTATGAGGTCTGTTGCCAATAGCTCATGTGTAAACCTACAGCGGTATATTATTTCTAATTCAAACATCATATTGTATTATTTTGGAAATTTTTTCTAGAAAAGTATATTGAGAAGATTTTTTTTCTTTGACTTAAGTTGCCGCTCGACGACTTACTAATACGTTCCATTATGGGTAACTCAAAGTAAAATAAAAAAAAATAAAATTTTAATTCAACCTAAATATTCTTAAAAATATAAATAAAACCTAGAATCTCTAAAAAATGTTTTCTAAAATCTTAAAGAAGTTTTGTCACACACACACATAGAAAACACGAAAAGAATTTCATGAAGCATTATCTAGTAAAAGTGAAAATGTAGTGAGATCAGCTTTTATTACTAATATTCGAAATAAATGCTGGGTAATTGAATAAAATATTTTAAATTTATTTATAAAAAATATATATAAATAAAATAACATATTTAGATATGAAACATTATATGAATAAAAGATCTGTTCACAAAAAAGAGTATTTGACTTTGAATTTCCCCACACAGTAAAAATTCCAAGGCGGTACCACTGTGCACAGTTGGAAGTGATAGTTTAATGCACATGCCTGAATTTTTTCCCCTTCGTTACAGTGTACCAGTCGTTTACGAAGACAGTCAGTTGAATGAGGTGCTGTTAAAAGTGTTCGTCGTATTTTTATTTCTCTAACGATGACTGAACTACTTGAGTAGAGGTACTGCATAGAATTTTTTGTCCAAAGCTTGGTGATTTTCTGATACAATTCATAAGATTTAGCAAGTGTTTAGAGACGATGCTATGTTGATCACACAAATTAAGGAGGGGTTAAACCGATTTAAGGGGAGTTGGAAAGCTCTCTCTCCCTCTATACTGACAATGTTAAATTGGCTGTTTTCGATGTACCTTTTCTCAAAATCTGTTTTATGTGCATGCTTGAAAAAATTTTCATACTATTAAAAGTACACCTCTCTCATTATACTAAAATGAGCTTTTAGCTAATTTTGAATTTTTAATAAATTATGAAATATTTTATCAAACATTGCGAAATTTGACCCATTTTTTATTTAAAAAAATAGTAAAAATTAAATTTTTGAGGTTTTTACAAAAAGCTAATTTTAGTATATATTAGACATCATTATAAATAATTCATAAAAAATTTACATATCTGTGAACAGTAGTTTCTCAGAAAAGGTACAACATGCATTAAAATTTACATTTTGAGATAAATTGATTTTAATGTATACAGTGAGACATCTAATCGGCTAGGAAATAAAAAAATAAAAGGCTCAATTTCAAATAAAAGATACATGTTTTGGTTTATATCAGTCGTTACACTTTTAAGCAAAAACAAAGTAATTTGTTTACAATTTTCGCCATTAAAATGGTCGTAGCCCAAATTCAACGATTATTTAAAAATACGTTTTAAGGGCTTCTAAATACCCTAGGGGTTAAAGTAAGGTATTTTTAGAAAGGTTAAAATCTATACAATTTGAAAATGTAAAAATCTCAAATTGTCAAAAAAATAAGATTTTAGCTTTCCAACACCCCTTAAAAGTAGTCGCACGCGTCGGTAAAGAGAGACCCTAGTTCTTTGAGGCCACAAATCACTCGAAATGCGGCTGTTGTTGAAAATGTGGAAAATCTGATAGTGAAAGATCGTCATTTAACCGTACGAGAGACTGCTCTCTGAACAAGTTTAGACCAATACAGGTTCTCTTCATACAATTATGTGTGATCATGTTCAGAGCGGCTACGAAATCTGTTCCCAAATTTCTCTCAGTAGAACTGAAAAACACCGTTCTTGTAGTTTTCCAGGACCTACTGCACACTATCAACAATGGACCTGGCTTTTTACGAATCTTTGCTGCTCCCGAAAATGAAAATGTCGCAGATGGAATTCCATTTTCAGAGTAGGGATGGGATAACACAAAACGCGATGGTGGAGTTGAACACCATTAAAAAGGCGCATGGGGCCTACTTTGAATTGGATTAAGACAGCGTTTCTCAAACTGTGGGGCACGCCCCCTAGGGGGCGTGATAACTCTGCGAGTGGTGCGCGAGCATATTGAAAAGTAAAAAAAAAGCTTATTTTAAAAAAATTATAAATTTACTGAAAGTAAACAAACAAAATACATTCTAACATAATAAAATATAAATACACATTTATACTGGTATAAAACACTTATAAAAGTATCTGTACTAAATAATGTATTTTATAATTAATTTACCAATGACCCAATGGGCTTGTCATATATAAAATTATATACAAAAATTAACACTTATCTTGATCATCTGTACGGTTTATAATTAATCCCTTATCTGCCAATTAAAAGTTACGCGATTCGCTTCTCAATGCCAATAAGTAAATCCTTCGCAAACACTGTCAAGGTCTTTTTATTGCGTTCCAAAGCCTTCGGAATAATTTTATGGATAGTAGTACACATAAAAGATCGTACTTCAGACAGAAGTACGCATACGTCCGGGATAATTAATGTTTTGGCTGAGTGAGACGTTTATATACGCCGGTGGTCCTTAAGATGTCATAGTCGCATTGTAGTTTTAGCGTCAAGTATAGTATGATTGAATTAAATACATTGTAATTGTATGGAAAGGCGGTGCGATGACAATTATGATTGAATATTGGGTCGCAAATATTAAAACTTTGAGAATCACTGGATTAAGATCTTAATTTTGTAACGTAACTAAGATATTTTTTTCTGGTCAAAGGTCGGGAACTTTGTGAACAGACCTTGTATACATTGTAAATATTACGTTATTTTATGGTTAAAGGGACTTGGTACCCCAAAATGACCGACCTATTGTTTTTTTTATTTAATTTTATTCTTTGTATTATTATCTTTCGATTGATGTATCATTTTTGTGCAAGTCGGAAAGTTAGAAGTTGAATAAAACTTCCTTTGAAAACAAATTAGACAATTCAGCCAAGCCCCCTTTTTAGAATAAAAAGCTAAATAAAGCGTTATGATAAAAAAATGTATTTCAGAAAGATAAATAATAACAATAAAAAAAGGTTGTGTAATATACAAAGCAGAATATTTCCAAGGCAATACAAAAATGTAATTTTTCTTCTTTGTGAAATGTGAGCATGTAAAATTTTTGAATGAAGGCATTTTGTATTAATAATTTCATAATTTCAGATGTTATTCCTAATACGTTTTTCATACAAATGTAATACATTATGAGAAGAAAAAAAACTAAACTTACTGTCGTGACAGAAAAAAAAATTTTTTTTAACATTTTTCTTGAATTTTCTTGTGCAATTAATACCTTCTTAAAATGGATCATTTCTAAAAATGCATGGGTTTAAAAATAGCGAAAATGCAATTATTTTAAAGAAAAATACATAACTAATATCTTAAAGTGGTATTTTAAGTTTATTTAAGCTTATTATAATTTTTTTCTCAGAATTATAAGCTTTCAAGTGGTTTTTCTCAGTTTGTGTTTTTCGAAACATTAGTGCTTTCAAAATGTTACTCCTTCCACAACTATTTACCAATAACTTTCATTTTTTCTTCTATGTTGTATGTAACAAAATTAGGGATCCATTTTGCTGTAAACTGAATACTTTTTTTTAAAAAAAAAATAAAATGTAAGAGATATTGGCTTTTTCGTTGATTTTTAGCTTGCATATCCGCATTTTATTTTTTTCTTCAAAAACGACTTAAGTTATTGTAAAATCGATCCCTAAAGTTGTTTATAACATTCATAAGAATATTTCATAAAAAACTTTTGGGTCAAAAAATTAATAATTACAGAAGGAGTAGGATTTTAAAATTTTCCAAATTGCCTTCAAGAAATTTAAAATTTTAAAATTGTGTGAATAATATGTGAAAAGTTTCCTCACGTATCATTTTCTTGAATCGAAACATTATATAAAATGTTAAAATATAATTTTTAAGTGCATAAAGAAAGAAAGTAGTTTAAAGTGTGCCAAGTCCTCTTAATAAAGGAAAGATTTCAAAAGTACTTTAAATTTCGAATTAATACTCAGAAACGATTTTTTTAAAAAATTTTCTTTTTTTTTTCATGCTCGTCTTATGCAGTTAAAAACACACACGCTATTAATAAAAAAAATGACTAGTTTGTTTGAAAAATTTGAATCGAATGAGAAAAAGTAACTGTTATATTTTAAAAATATTTTTGTTTCACGTATGATATTAATTCATGTTTATTACAACTTACCAAGCAATAATGCAACATTTCCATAATATGCGTAAAAACACATTACTCAATATCACTGAAATTTTATGCATTTATATTTCAAGTCTAATTGCCCTTTATCTTTTCCAAGCACACTACTGAGCTTGGTTTTCAATTTTATAATTTTATTTCAGAATGCTGTAAAGTCATTATTTTACAACTTAAAAACATATTTTCGATCATTAATAATAATAAAAAAACAATTTATGTGTAACATTAGTATTAAATTTATCAATCTTCATAAATTTTTGCTGCTCAATTTATTATACTGCTTTTAAAATAATATATTTTTCACTTCAATTATTATATTTTATTTGTTTGGTTTCTTAAGGTATCAGAGTACGTTCGGAACCGTGATTTTGCAAAAGCGTTTAAATGGATAATATTTTTGATATTTAAGTCACTTAGATTAGAAAATGTATATAAAATTGTCTTAAAAATAGTATTATAATAAAAAAATTGTTTAAGTACAATATTTTGACAAAAAATGAACATAGAATGACCCATTTTCAAAATATTCTCTTTTTGTGAAAAATGATTCTATTATAATAATATTTTTCACCTGTATATATCTCAGACCTCTATACAAAGGCAAAACTGTAATTTTTGAAATATTTAACTTAGAAGTGGGGTTATCCATGTTTTTTGACAACAGAGGTTAGAAATTTTAAGAAAAAAAAACGCCGATAAAAACTATTTTAATTGGTTGTAACTCTGAAAATAATGTGAATTTTTCAAATATCATTGTTGAGCCTCTGTACAGAGGTCTGAGCTATATACAGGCAAACTATTAGTAATAATAGAAGCATTTTTCACAAAAGTAGAACATTTTTAAAAGGTTATTCCAAGTTAATTTTTTGCCGAAATATTGTATTTAAATCATTTTTTTGTCAAAATATTCTTAAAACAGTTTTATATATGTATTCTAATCTAAGTGAAACTCAATAATATGAAAATTATCCATTTATGTTCTTTTTTAAAATCACGGTTCCGAACGAAGTCGGATACCTTAAGGTATCCGACTACTTGCGACAACTTTTTTTTTAATAAAAGTAGGTATGGAGATCTTTTTGTGATTTTTATATTTATTTAGTATATTTTAAGGAAAATATCCTAAAATTGGTAAAAGAAAAAAAATATTATGATCAAAATGAGAAAAAACTGTTAAAAATGTACGAAAAATTACATAAACGGGTACAAAGATTTTATGAACAAATTCTCAATTTTTCAATTTTGATGTGTTACTTTGTTATTCCTGTTTGAAGTGATCTTCACGATAAAAGATATTTTAATTTTTACAAAAACTAGAGCACTTTATCTAAGTCATTATACGAAATTGCTTAAAAAAACATTGACTATATTCACATAAAGAACTGCAAATTTTGAAATAAAACAGTTAATGATAAATCTGAAGATCAAAACTCTTCTACTGTTATGCAGAATATAAGCAAAAAAATTCAGCTTATTATTTTCAAAACTTTTTGAGCAATCGCGGTCCCCGTTTGAGTTTTTCGAAAAAAAAACACATTTCGAGTAAAACGCATTTTAAAGTTTGACATCTTGTGTAAAGTTATGGCATTTGCTTTTACTAAAACGCTTGTAGTTTTTGTTCTAGTGGAGGGAAAATAAAGTACTTTGTATTGTTATTAAGTTAATAAAATGGTCTATAAAATAAAGTCATAAAAAAATTTGCCAATTTTTGAAAAAAAATCGTGGTTGTAGGGTAGTCGGATACCTTAAGAGATTTGTAGTTAGTTAAAAAAAATTAAAATGTACACATTGAAAAACTAAATAAAATTTTTTCTGTCAAAACACTATATCTCAATAACTATTTAGCATCTAAGAGATATGAAAAAAATTACATTTTTGATTTTTATTTGCTCCACACTTACTTAAAAATGTAACAGGTACAACGAAAAAATATTCAGAAACGATGAATACATGTGTTTAAGTAATAAATGTATATCTTAAAGCGTGGTATGTTTGGTTTAGATCCTTGGAACTATAACAATTTTTAGAAGTCAATTTAACCAGGAATCGGGAAATGAGGTAATTACAGGATACTTTTAGAGCTTTGAATTTTTATATTTTATTTCTATTTTATAGGATTTACAATAAAATACTTGACAACCTCTTTTATTCAATCCAATATTTAAGAGAAAGGGCACACATAAAGGACTCCCGCTCTTGATTTTTTTCGATTGATTATAATGCTGTGCCTTATAGTACATAAAATAATTCCAAACAAAAGTAATTTTATTAATTATTTGTTATTAAAAATTTATTTTAAAAGTTCGTTTTAATTGTTTATTTTAATAATTAATGCTAATTATTTATTCAATAATTTATTTTTAACTGTTTTTTGTTCCCCACAATCGATAAATCGAACATATCAAAAGAATACGAGATGTGACACACGCAAAAAAAAGGAGACTGGTACAATAAGTCATTGTACTTACAGAATCAATTTTTCGTGACATTATCTCTTTCAAAGTTGTTCCCTTTAGCATTCACACACTTCTGCATTCGGTGCTGCCATTGCTGGCAACAATTCTGTAACAAGTCTTTGGAAGCCCTTCAGCAGAATCTTCGTTTTTGCCTGAACCTCTTCAACTAAAGTAAAATGAGTTCCTTTTAAGCCAGTTTTAACTGTAGGAAATAAAAAAAAGTGTCACGAGGCCAAATCAAGTGAATAAGGAGGGTACCCCATTACTGTAATATTTTTAATGGTCAGAAACTGCTTGAGAGATACGGCTGTTTGAGTGTGTGCATTGTCCTGGTGCAACAGACGTCCATCACTCCACAACCGTGGCTTCCATCCTCCCTAATTTTTGTGTCGAACAGTTTCCCTATACTAGTTAACCAACTCCTCCACTGCCGGAACACTTATTTTCAGATAACCTCGGATCACAGCACGAACTTTGGTGATGTTTTGGTCTTAATTGCTGACATTGGCCTTCCAGCCAATTAATCATCTTCTAAATAGTATCTTCCCTCTCAAAACATCTTATGCCATTCAAAAACGCATGAACAAGACAAAGTTTCATCTTCATAAGCCTCGGTTAACATTTGAAGTGTTTCTGTTACTGAGAGAGAGAGAGAGATTTCACAAGAAACTTGATGTTAATTCACAGTTCGGTTTTAATATTAGACATTTCCCACGCAGAATGCAGTTACATGTGTTCATTGAATAATGCAGTACTCTCAACTGGCTTGATTAGTCAAGTTGAAATCGTCCGCATGGATAGAGGATGTGTGTGAGAGGACTTCACCAAAACAGTTGTTGCCTACTCCACTATTTTTTCAAGCTACATACTTAGTCTCGGTTTTTTTGTGCCACACCTCGTATGTTTGGTGGCGTTTCCGAGAATATTAGTATTTCGATCCTGGATCCCCCTCTCCGTTTCAAATGTTCTTGTATGCGCCCCTGTTAAGAGGACATATATTAAGAACTGTTAATGCCCTGATGATTAGGGGTTGTTTTGTTTCTCTCATTAAAACAAATAAAATACAGTATTTCACATTGCAGAATATCTGTAAGCAGCTAGTTTTAACGAAGTTAAGACAATTAAATGATTGAGTGAACTAATGTTTGATTTCGTACTCTAAAAGTTGCATTAGAACACACCTGAGTACTAACATAGTACAGGAATCAATGTGATTGTAACTCTTATTTTTATTTCATAAATTTGCATGATTTTATTTTATATCATTCAATTCTACTTTTTCCAACTTTTTCCACTTTCTGAAGTTTAAGCAAATATGTAGAAATTAAAACGACATTTTTTTGTTTTTCTTTATATGCTTTCTCTCAATGAAACTTTCATACTGAAAAAGTCAATGTAAAATTTAACTAAGAATAACTATATTCTTATTTCAATTAAAATTCTCGCAATATGAAGGATTTTAAGCTGGATAAATATTATTACGTAACAAATTGAAAAGCTCACTGCTTTCATGTTTTGTTTTAATTAATTTTCAATATATCGAATTATATCAATCTTTTTTTCACTTTGTATATATATCAAATGTTCAAAAATATAAGCATATTTCGTGAGCAGAGATATCTTTGAAAAATGATATTAAATATCAAATGTAAGGAAATAAGACAGCGATCACACAATCTCTGATTCGACACACGCAACCTCCTTATTGTGTAAGGTGGCAAACCATTGTCCCATCCGAACACATCCAATTCAGTAGGGTCAAATGCATGATCTCGTCAACTACCTGACTGATATCTATTATTGACCGACGGCTCTGGTTACCCTGGACAGTCGTCGACACTAAGTGGCATCTTGAGACTGGACATTTACCGATGGCGTGTGAATCATTGAAAATCCATTTACTTTACTGTATCATTTTTTTTTCGAATACAAATAAAAATGCAAGACGGTTTTTGATTTTTTGGGTTATTTGGGATAATAATCGAGAATTATTGCAAGTTCTGCTTATTTCCTAGTCTAATTTCTATCGATTCTAATTCGATTGATTTAGTATTCACAGACATGAAAGAAAGTGTCACAAATAATAGTTATATATATAACTATGATGATTGTTAGTGATTAAGAATCCCTTTTATGTTTCCACCCTTTAAACTAAACCTTCCCCATGATATTCTCTTTTTTTATATTCCCGAAATATGCATTTGCAGATGATTTGGACATAGCTGTAAGAAACAAAGCGAAATTTTATTTATAAAAAAGTACTATGTTCATATATACATTTCAATTGAATCATTAATTAATTTCGTTCCACAGATGCATCGATTGTGCTTGTGTTACGAATGAGTGTAAAATATGCATATGCATTTGCATACTGATAATAGTTCTATCAAAATAAATAGGATCACTATAGGGACAAGAACTCTATCATTACCACGAAAAGTGCATATAATTTCATTCTGAAGCAGTAGTACATTAGAAATTGTGGCCACAGTAGCCGAGCGGTCACGGTCTCAAACTCGTGACGGACGTTATCGGTCACGGATTTGAAACCTAGTCTCCATGTAGAGAGGCTGATGCTCGTTAAATCTGTCGTGATCTGTCAATCCTCCGTTTGGTGTGGTGTGGAAGCTCGGAGAAGGGATTTACAACTCCAGTGCCATCCTTGTCACTCGACGGGGCTCAAAATTACGAGGTCAGCTGCTAATAGCCCTCGTGTTCTTATAGAGTACGACGTATACTGAAAGAAAATAAAATCCATCATGAATCAAAGATTCGCAGTTTTAAATTTTCTTTACGATGTATTACATCTTTTTTTGTATACACAGTTCAACAGTTTTCGTAAATTTTACTTAAGGTATCTGACTATCCTAAATTAATGATTTTTTAAAAAAAAATTGAGAAATTTTTTATGAATTTATTTTATAGACCCTCTTATTAGCTTTATAAAATACCAAATGTTTTATTTTTCATTCACTAGAAGAAAAACTATACATGTTTTAGTAAAAGCACGTGCCATAACTTTGCACAAGATGCCAAACTTTAAAATGTGTTTTTTTCGAAAAGCTCAAACGGGGACAGCGATTGCTCAAAAAGTTTTCTAAATAATTTGCTGAAATTTTTTGTGTATGTTCTGTATAATAGTAGAATTGTTTTAACTTTCAGATTTATCAATGACTGATTTATTATAAAATTTACAGTTCTTTATGTGAATATAATCACTGTTTTATAAAGCAATTTCATATAATACTAAGATAAAGTACTCTAAAGTTTTTGTAAAAACTAAAATAGATCTTATCCTGAACATCATTTCAAAAAGGAATAACAAAGTAATACATCAAAATTGAAAAATTGAGAATTTGTTCAAATACTATTCGCGTACAGAGCGTAACAAGTTTATGTAATTTTTGTCAATTTTTATCACTTTTTCTCATTTTAGTAGTAATAATTTATTTTTCTCCTCTTTATTTTAGCTTTTTTTCTTAAATTGTACCAAATAAATCTAAAAACCACAAACAAATCTCCATATCTCTATTTTTTTTAAAAGTGTTGTCGCAAGTATTCGAACACCTTAATATAATTATTTGATTTTTGATTCAAAATTTCTTATGGATTGCATGAAACCAAAGCATATGCTTATGATTCTAATTTATTAAGAGTTTTTAAAAATCGTCGGTATGAGTAAGTACAAATCAGAAAATAAGTACAAATAAGCAGTATAAGTCATTGGTGAAGATATAATATTATTTAAAAACTGTGTTATATTTATGTATTGTGTGTTAATGTAAAGATAAGCCATACGAAACATATATTTTGTATGTAAATTTGTAAATTATAAATATACAAACATTACAAAGCAGTATGACAGTGTCCTCTCGATATTTAATGACGTATTATATATACAATACTTACTATTCGCGCATTATGTTTCGAAATTATAAGCACCATGTTAAACTTCTCTCAAAGATTGAAGGTATACATAAATTAGCAATTAAGGTTGCCTTTTAATCTCCTATATTTTGAAGAGGATCTACTTGCGAATTTTAGATAGCAGTGGTTCATTTTGGCATCTCAAATATAATGCATTTTAATTGCAAGGAATTGAAATTATTAGGGGAGTGTGGAAACATTAAAATATAAATGAATGCGGACGCATACTAAGAGTATTAGCTAGTTTGATCCGTTAAGGTTGAATGTTTGTAGGAGCAAAGCAGAAACACACGTACATAGTTCTAAATGAGAATGAAAATTCAGCCCCAATGTCCATTACGGTTTCACGGATCTACATTTACGATTACTAAGTGGAGTTAATTAGATGTTGCTTAAATGCATATTTATTGAATGTCGAATTTTAGTAAGAGATAAAACCGTTATAGTTGTTAAAGTTAGATAAGTCTTATGATAGTTGAATATTTCTTTGATTCAGAAATATAATGTCTTGTTTGTAAAATACTAAGAATAATATCAATTATATTTCATTCATATATTTATGTAAAATTAATTTTTTTTATATTTTGTGTATGGTTAGCCCGTAATCTTTTTTTAAAAAAATTGTGGAGGTTCTGTTAGGTCCGAATAAAAAAAAACATAAATAAATAAAATAACATAAAATAAATAAATAAATAAAATATAAAATATAAAATAAAATAAATAAATAAATAAAATGTAAAATAAAATAAATAAATAAATAAAATATAAAATAAAATAAATAAATAAATAAAATATAAAATAAAATAAATAAATAAATAAAATATAAAATAAAATAAATAAATAAATAAAATATAAAATAAAATAAATAAATAAATAAAAATTTAAATGAACAACTGCAATAAATTTTTAAGATAAATACTCCTATTAAATTTTTGACTTTAGTAAGAAGTAGCTTTCTTTATTCTCGTGTTACACACCATACTTTAGAGTACTGATGAAAAATATTCTTGTTTTTCATCATATTCATTTCAACATACATTTTCGTCATACTCATATTAAATTAATATTAATGTAGACAGCATATTAAGATTCTACGTTTGAACTAAATATGTTTACATTTGTTATAATTTTTGATTCTAAATTAAGACTGGTATTTATATTCAGTTGTCCTGGAAAAAGTTCCATTCTAAATAATATGTTTGAAAAGAAAGATAAAAAATACATGTATTGTTTTTATTTTGCGTCTAGTAAATAAAAAAGCGGATGATTTATTGTATAGCACAGAATAATAGTAAAGTGTGATGTATATTATTCTTAGTTTACCAAATGTAACTTTATTGAGAGCTAAGCTTAAATAAAATTTCAAAGTTATTTTTCTTTCTAAGCTTAAATAAGGTTTCTGACAGAAAAAAAGATAACTGAAGCAAATAATTTTGCCTTTATAACACATTCAAGTATATCCTTTACAATTCATTTATCCAAAAATTAGATGCAAGAAAACCGCGAAGAAAATAAATCAATTAACAATGTTATTAAATACCATGGAGGAATCAACACTCTTTAACTTTGGGAGGAAAATACTATAAATACTGAGCCGTGGCTAGAAGATTTCCGAATTAACATCGTTAATAATACTGAGTGTTGCCGAATTAGATTGACAAACTCAGAGGGGAAATGGTAGCAGCATGGGGACAACAAATCACCATAGAACATGGGGTCGCAAACCACGTTTAGTGGGTGAAAATCGAAAAAAATAGTAACTACCGGGAGGACGATGAGCCAGACAAGGAGTATGGCCCAAAAGAGGTGGAAATTTGGAATGCTGTAGTAGGGTTGAAAAAGCCTGCAAGTATGCAAATTTTGCACTCTGAAAAAACAAAGTACTTTTCAGATTTCCCCCTCTAATGATAATAATGCCTCTGATATCCAAAACATGATTGATCTTTTTAAAATTGTAGCCAATATTTTTAAACAGTTTCCAAAATTAACGCAAATTCTCCCCTCTTTTTAAAAAAACCAAGGATTTTAAACCACAAGCGCTTATGCGAGTAGAAGTGGTCCTTGATTAATTTATTTTACTTTAAATTTCTAATACTTAAATTTTTTCTTTAATTTCAATGTTTCTAATTTTTATTACTCCATTATTTAATTTACTTACCCTTTCCTCTCTTAATTCAATAGTTTAGTTTTTTCTGTACCAATCAGGGAATTTTTTTCTTAAGTCCAAAAGCTCCCAAACCAATGGGAATCATCCATTTTAACGGTCGGAACTCTGCTACTCACTATTAGTTCCCGTCTTCCGAGGCCACACCTCTTCACCCCCTTTCAAGCTAAGAGCACATCACAAGGCCCACTCAGTTCCAGATATGGAGTGGAGGAGTCTGACAAGATTCCAGTCTCCAGCGATGTCTAAGTGGTCAAATTTTGCACTCGTCTGAGGAGAATAAAAGCGGCGAGCAAGTTGTCATAGGTGGGCTGTGTATAATGTACGGGTGTTAAACTGCTTTTGGTAACAATGTCAGATTATACAAGTGAGGAATATGCGGATATACATCTCATGCATGGCTGACTGGACGGATTACGGATTAAACATTTATGTACAGATTGATCGCGTTTGACAATCCTTCGTCCGTCGGTGTCGGCTGTGTTATGATCGCGGCCGAAACTTCGAACGATTCCCGTGACAATCCCTTGACGTTGAATTTCTGACGTCGAGCTGTGATGCATTTTTCGTATTCTAAACATGCTTTAAACCCAATAAATATATTTCTTACCTCTGTTATTGTTCCTTTTTATTCCACTCGGCATCCCACCCTTTATAACTGTGTGTGTTTTTGTGAATTACTCCACCTGAACGTGGTTTGCAATCCGATGTTCTATAGCAGGGGTGACCAACCCAAATCACCTCGTGGGTCACTACCAAAAAACAATATAACCCCACGGGCTGCATATAAAAATATATATCTTTATATTAGATTTTAATCCGTTACAAATCTTTATTAGAGTGAAAATTTAAAACAGAATGACGTAATATTATTGTTTTCATTTTATTTTTCTTGTATACAAGCATACATAATTTTTTTTCATAATAATAATGTAACGATCAAAAAATGTTTAATTTATTTAATTAGTGAGATATTTGCTTCTTAACTATTTCACTTAGTTTTTGCGCATCGTAATTAATTAGTGTATTTGCGCATCGTAATTAATGTGGCTTGTTTTCGTCCATTCAGAGCGTGTTTTATGTTTGATAAGTATCATTTTCGAAAAAAAGGAAGATTCTCAGTAACAAAAGCGACGTGATAAAATAGAAAGAGTTATGGGATTAATTTGTTAAAAAAACAATTTTGAAACAAAAAATATTGCACAAAAAAGTCGTATTTTGTAAAGTTGTAGTAATGTGTGAATCTGGGGGCACAAAATTATTCAAGAGTGGGCCACTAGCTTCCCTCGGGCTTCTGGTTGGCCACCTAGTTATTTGTGATCCCCATACTGCCAACTATCACCCCTCTGAATTTATCAGTCGAATTCAGCAACACCCTGTATTATAAAACTCATAGAATGTGTTCAAAAGTAAGGAAAGTGTCAAAAGGTTTAAAACAAATTTCTTCTATTAAAGCATAAATTTCATCATTTCCTATATAAGTCAAAAACTAGCAAAATCAGCAAATTTATCAAAAATTATTGTTTTTTTTCTTTGTTGCTGGAGTCGACTTTCACCATATCTAGACAATAAATTGATGACTTAAAGTTTGCAATACTGAAAAAATTTGGTAAAAGGTAAAATGTGAAATGTAAGAAAAAAATCTGTAAAAAGGTATTTTAGATACAGTTCTATCAGAGCTTGCCACAAATGAATTTGAAATTATCAAATATATAAATGCTATCTAATGATTCTATTGGTTATGAATAATACCTTATAAAAAGCATTTTTAGAAATATATACTGCAATCAAGCAAATAATTTCCTCATTGAAAAGAACTGGTTATATTCAAAATAAAACGCAATGTCCCGTAAATAAAAGTAGAAAAACTGATATCAATGAAGATTTATAGTTAACTGAAGTGTAATAGATGCACAAAAAACTCTTGCTTAGAAATATAACTTACTACTTAGTTTCTTTCTATTGAAAACTTCAAGATATCGCTCCTAAATGAAAGGGAGCTTTATGAACGCAAGGAGGGAATTTCAAAAGCAAATTATTTCAACATATACATTCTGTTCACTAAGTGAGAAAGGACTACCTTTTCAAAGAGATACATTGAACTTTATTGGATTTATCTCTTATAAAATAGATTTCGAATGGTATTAATTTCATACAACTTTATCTGAACAGTAAATATGATCCGTTTCACCTTATAACATTAAGTAACTCGCTTTTAGCTTCAGGAATAGAAAATGTTGCAACAAAATTATACTTGAGTGATTTTTTTACACCTTAATGAAATTAAAAGCTGTTTTTTCTTTGATGTAGTGATCGGGAATAGAGAAAAATTTAGGGGAGGATCATCTAAGAAATGTGGGAACATATAGGTAGGGAGTATCGTTCGCAAGTGCCTTACACAACAAGAGAATAAGAAAGACAGCTTAACTTCTCAAAAGAAAAAAAATGCCGTTTTTGCTTATTTGAGCAATAATTAGCTAAAAAGGAAAATACTCCCCTCTCCCGTCAGGTGAAGGGATAGGAAAGCCAAATGTCATGAATGTGGGCTTCTCAAAAGGTGAATTCGGGCATTCTGAAATGTAATTAGAAGGGGATATCCCTAGGTGTCCCGATGGGATCCACTGAGAAATCGATGCGATTTTCTTTCTCCCCAACTTTCCTTCACAACGCATACATTGCCATCATTCAATAAAAGGCAACGAAGGAGTACAGGGTGAGTGCATGAGTGTACGTGGCAACAGGCCAGGGAATAGCACTAGTTACAAAAATAAGCAGAGCGAAGAAAACTAAAGAAGAAAAGACAAAATAAAAGGAGGAATAGATTTGAAATAAAAAATGCAAAAAGAAAGAAATAAGAAATGGATGCGTTTCGAAAATTGATGAATGTGTGAAAGGATCTCGTTTTTTTATTTTTCTGTATCGTTTTTTTTTATAAGTGCGGAAATGCTACGAAGTTGAGTCTTCGGAGGAACAGTTTTATTAGTCACACTTCATCGAGGAAGAGAATTTTTAAGAAAAATTAATGTTCGCCTTTTTATCTGGAACTCGAATTCTCTAAGCGCACACCATCACGGATGAAGACGGTTTCTACTCCCCATGCAAGCACACTTATAGACGAAAGCAAGGCGTAAAATGGTGTCAAAACTAATTTAAAAGAGGAGGATGGCATTTTATGCTTATCGTTTTCTTTTAACCCCTCAAAATGAAATATACATTCATGAGATCAAAAGGAATAAACGAATTAAAGTAAACAGACGATGAAAACTTGTTCTAAGAAAAAATATTTTTTCATATCTGAGTTATGGAGAGAACATTTTTCTTTTTTTTTATTATGATTTATATATATATATATATATATATATATATGTATTGATAATTAACTTGTGTGTGTGTGTGCGTGTGTATATAAAACAAAATAACCAATTTACTATTTAACATTTTTTTTCCATAACATATATTCGAATCTTATATTAAACTTTTAATTATTTCTTAGAAAAGAGATTCCACAAACATAACAATTCCAATCCCAGCTCATTAATTTTTATACGCTTTAATTTACAATCAAATACATAAGCTAAAAATAATTATTTATGTGTTCTGAAAATAAGTATTAAGCTCAATCAGTGGCGCACACAAGGGGGGGTCCTGGGGGTCCGGACCCCCAAGGCCTTGATTCTTTTCCGATTGATTATAATTCTAAGTGTATAGTACGTAAAATTTAATTAAGTATTTGTTATTAATGATGAATTTTATTAATTAATGCTAATTATTTATTCAATAATTAGATTTTTACTGTGTTTTGTTCCCGAAAATCGACAAAAATCAAAGGGAGCATGATACAAGAATGGTGAACTTTCGACCCCGAACCCTCCCCCCACACACTTGAAAAATTTCTGTGTGTGCTACTGAGCTCAATTAATATTTTCGGGACACTTGGAATTAGTTTCTCTCAGAGAAATAATGTGTCGATTGATCTCTAAATGAAACTGTTTCTTACAAAAGTTCTCAATAGTTAATTCGAAATTTTATATATATATATATATATATACAGCCGGCTCTCGTGAATTTAAACCTTAGAAAATATGAATCTCTCGCTAGTACGAAGTATATCCCCAGCCCCTAGAAAAACCTCTCGATATTTCAAACTAAAACAATACGTTTTGGTACACTCAATATTTAAAAAAAATCTGAAGCTGGCCAGACTACAACATGTGGTAATTCTAAGTTATCTTATATAGCTCTCGACAATGCGAACACTCACTGTCATGTAGAGTCCTATAGCAAACAGGTTGGACCTTACGTTTTTTGTGTTCTATTGTCTCTGTGTGTCTCTCATGTAACGTAGCCCCTTTGATGATCATCTGTCTGCCATCCTTTCTTTGTGTTTGCCAGTTACTCAAGCAAAAAGACAATTTTATTGTTTTCTTCTTCAAGTGGACTATAGACAGGTCGCACTTGTTGTCAGCAGACCATATCTTTCGTTTAACACGTGGCTTTGCTACACATGTGTTCAGAAAAAATGGTCCGGTATTGTGAAGATGAGATGCGTAGAATTGTGTATTTTGCATCGGAGTGACATAACGATTTATGCCTCATTTGTGTGACTTATGGTAAGTGGTACCGAGCTTGGGTCACACAGAACTCTGCCTTGAAGAACCAATGGTATCGGGGACAGTGTCTGAAGGAACTGATAACAGATTCAACTCTGATTTTTAAAGATAACAAATTTTTTCGTCAACAAGGATTAATTATGCACATTATGTATTCTCTTAATAATTGCTTTTAATACATAAATGTATTTTTTTATTAATTGTTTTAATACATAAATGTATTTTTTTATTAATTGTTTTAATACATAAATGTATTCTTTTAATACAGAACTTTTAACTCTCTCTCTCTCTTCTGCATAATATTTATATTATATAATATGTGCTTTCTAAAAATGCCTTAAAGTGATTTTATACATATGCATAACTATTGTTTTATTACACATAATTTCAACGAGTTAGAAAAAATTTCTCTTTGTGTATCTTAGGAGTTTTTTCCTACCATCTTGATAATTCGAAGTTTTTCGCTGGTCCCTCCAACTTTGAATTCTCGAGAGTCGACTGTATATATATATATTTGTTTATAATCAAGTCGTAAGTTGTAATCAAAGTATTTATTTATGCATTTTAGATATTAGGATATAGAAGGGCCTTTATACGACCTATCACCCCAAGTACAAATCTGACTCTGATATAAGGATATACTCAAGAAATAATACAATAGGGAATGTTGTCATAATTACATGTTCAAGTGACGGGAAAGAGTTGTTATTTTTTAAACTATGTATAGGTGGTTTTAAGGAAATTGACCCCATTTTTTTGCAGAGAAAGTTCATGCGTAAGCCATTTAATAATTTTTCTATGAATATGAAATGAATCCAAACAGAGGGAATTACTGGAATATGCTTAGAAAGTAAATAAATAAATAATAAAACTTATTATTATAGGTTAAATATGGTGGTGTGATTTGTGTGTGTGTTTGTGTAATTTTAGATACTCCTATAAATTTAAAATAAAAGTTTAACTAAATTTTATCTTTCATACGAACACTTTTAAACTTCTTTAAGTTCATTTTATTTACTTAACCGTATAGTTATATTTTTATGGTTTTATAAAGTTGCGATTTTTGTCTTGTAATTGTTTCTGTTATATTTTTTGTAACAATTTTCATTGTACTATTATCGCATTTTTGTAAAGGGTGTTTTTTTAGAGGTATAGAACTTTAAATTGCAATAAAACAACGATGTATTATTCGATTGACATGAATTTTTTTTATTCGAAAGATAATCTTGTGGCATTACATTTTAAATATGATTTCTGGCATATGACTGCCACGGCTGGCTCGGATGTTGTCCAATCTGGACGTCCAATTTTCGACGTCTTTTTCCAACATTTGTGGCCGTATATCGGCAATAACACGGCGAATGTTGTCTTCCAAATGGTCAAGCGTTTGTGGCTTATCCGCATAGACCAATGACTTTACATAGCCCCACAGAAAATAGTCTAGCGGTGTTAAATTACAAGATCTTGGAGGCCAATTCACAGGTCCAAAACGTGAAATTAGGCGGTCACCAAACGTGTCTTTCAATAAATCGATTGTGGCACACGAGCTGTGTGACATGTTGCGCCGTCTTGTTGGAACCACAGCTCCTGGACATCATGATTGTTCAATTCAGGAATGAAAAAGTTAGTAATCATGGCTCTATACCGATCACCATTGACTGTAACGATGTGGCCTTCATCGTTTTTGAAGAAGTACGGACCAATGATTCCACCAGCCCATAAAGCGCACCAAACAGTCAGTTTTTCTGGATGTAACGGTGTTTCAACATACACTTGTGGATTAGCTTCACTCCAAATGCGTCAGTTTTGTTTGTTGACGTAGCCATTCAACCAGAAGTGCGCTTCATCGCTAAACAAAATTCGCTTATGAAAATCGGGAACAACGGCAATCTCGTTTTGGGCCCATTCGACGAATCTACGCCTTGCTTGATGATCGTTTTGATGAATTGCCAAACCAAACTGAGAATAAATCACTTGACAGCTGTTAAATCGGTCACCATCTTGGAAAGTAATGCCAACTTAAACTTCTATACCTGAAAAAAAAACACTCTTTATCATTCTTAACATATCTTCTATCTCTAAAATTTTATTAGTAGATCTATCTTCCGATTGATTGTGCCTCAGGAAAGTACAGTTCTTCTTCTTCTTTAAGATCTTTAATTTTCTTTTTTTTCTCAGCCTCGCTTAGTATTTGTAAGTGTTTGTTTAATAGAGGATTAATAAAGTGTCACCACCATTTGATGCTATGATTATAAGAACATACCTTATGACTGTGATTTGTAGTTGTACAGAAGATTATGATTAAGAAGACTGTGATTTGTAGTTGTACAGAAGATTATGATTAAGAAGACTGTGATTTGTAGTTGTATAGAAGATTATGATTAAGAAGACTGTGATTTGTAGTTGTACAGAAGATTAAGAAGAAGACTGCAATTTGCAGTTGTACTATTACCACTTGTACAGAGAGACCAGAGATAATTCTAAGGTTTCTTAATATCTTGTTTACTCTAGAAATGTTTTTTAGCGTCATTTTTTTAAAAATATTAATAAGATTTTGGACTATAGGACTTTGCCTTTTTAAAGGCATATGATAACTATTAATTTTTAACAAAAGAAATGCGTTCAAAATAGCATTAAAACAAATATTAAGATTAATTGGGATTCCTCCACAATAAAACAAATTGGGAATCTTCCACAAAATTCCACAAAGTATGACGTGGAAAGTTTCGTGAATAAATTCTGCAACTGTTGTTTTCTTTTTGATTGACTATATTAAGAGACTTTAAGCGTGTCTAAAATTTCGACCCTGCTTTATGAACTATTGAGAAAATATATGAAGAAGCACAAATTAAAAAAAAGTTATACATAACCAACATACAATCTAGTATGCTATGAAGAGGAAGTTTTGATAACGAAAATAATTACATCGATTTTATTCTCGTCAAGCAATTTTATTTAAAACAGCAAGATAAACTGTCACAATTTTTCGGTCGCTTGTGGATTTGAATGCACAGAATCAAGAGACATTTTAATAAATCAACACCATTGTTTTACGCATCAATTTACTATCAAATCTTAGCTTAAGTAATCTCAGAGGTGTTCATTTTGTCTCGAGGGGTGAAAATATGAAAAATTTCAAACAGGTATAATTCTTTTAAATTTAAATTAAATAATTCGAATCTCTTACACATTATTTACAAAGGATTATGGTTTCAAAAAAGTATGGAATATCTGAAATATAATCATAATTAAAAAATTATAAGCATATGAATATAAGAAATAATTTTGTAATAAATATTAAGAAATTTTTGCGTTGCGCTCACTATTTTCTGAAATAGTAGCCTTTGATTTTTTTTAAAATAGTTTATAATTATAAAATGTATCATACTCTTTGAACCCTACTAATTTAAGAATAATATATCTTTTGTATTTCAAAATATTTGAAAAATATTGAAATTTTTTTAAAAAATGTAATCTTTTATTTAAAAATATATAATTTATTATTCTATATATATATATATATATATATATATATATATATATATATATATATATATATATATATATATATATATATATATATATATATATATATACTACAGTGTAATAAGGATACATTTAACTTTATAAAGCAACTTGTTGCTAGTAATTAAAGCTACTGTTTTAGAAAGTAGCTTGCTCAACGTGTGTGTGTGTAACACTTAATTAATATTTCTTATAGATTTTCTAATATTTCTTATTTTCATATGCTTACAATTTTTAAAATTATGATTATATTTTAAACATTTTGCACTTTTCTGAAGCCCCATTCCTTTTCAAATGATATGTAAGAGATTCGAATTATTTAATTTTATATATAATTTCAAAGAGTTATATTTATTTTCACCTTACTTGACGGTTCCTTCCGCACCACCGATAATCACGTTGGGATCTTCGATCTTCTTTACTTTAACACTAACTTCAGTATCAGCCTGACGACGATCGACTACCTTTCTCTCTTCGTTTGACTTAAAATAACAACTCACATTTCCATAAATTATGGTTTCCGCAAGGAAAGTGATTTTATAATCATATAACTGTTAAAAAAGATTTTTCAAGAAGATCAATCAATAAACTCGAATAGAACCTGTTATGCAAAGGATGCATTCAGTTAAAGCCAGTAATATATATATATATATATAAAAGATTTCTAAGTCAATTTCTATTTAGATCAACAAAGAAAGATTTTAATTTAGTTAAATAAATTTAATTAATGAATTGAAAAAAACTATATCAACATTAAGTGTCATCCACTACAAGTTTAAAAAAGTATATTTGAAGACAAGAAAAAATTCATTACAAAAACTTACTGGTTGTAGTTCTAACTTGAACAGAAATTACGCAGAATAAATTTAAAATTATAAAATAAAATTTAATTAATGAATTAATGTTTGGAAAAAATGTATTAACATGAAGTGGCATTCACTACAAGTTCAAAAAAAAATGTATTTGAACTTCAGTGGATGAATAAAAGCATTTCATTAAATTGGTTGATTGAAAATTTGAACAATATATATATATATATATATATATATATATATATATATATATATATATATGTATACATATGGATAGTGTGAACTTATTGTTGGAATTGAAAACCTTTGAAATAAATGTTCATAAAAAAATGGCTCTAATTAAAAAAAAATTTTTTTTAGGTTTTGGATATTTATACATTTAAATAAAATGAATGCCAAATAAGGTTATTTACAGACTTATGACATGCATTCAGTTCAACGTTATATTTCTTTGTAAAGGACGTTCACACTGTATTAATAAGCTACATTGATTTATATTCTTACTTGCCTAGTTTATATAAAAATAAATTTAAATTCAACTTGAATACCTCCAAATTGACTTTTTCACGAAAAAAAAACTTTCCACGTAAAATATAAAAAAAAAGAATTACTTCGGAAGGTTTTTTTTCTCTCTCTAAGTATTACTCTCATGAATAAGTATATTTTTTATACTTCTTTGAGAAAAAAAACAACTTCTAAACAATGAATAAATTTCGAGGATTTTATTTTTTTAGGTAATTTTTCCATTAGATTTAATAGTTACAAATACGTTTTTCTGCAGTTTTTTCTTCTTGCTATTAAGGAAGATTTAAAGAAAATCAAGAAAAGATTTTTAATTTTTTGCTGGAATATTAGTTTATTCGCATTATGAGTAGGATTACTCATGTAAGTCTTTATAATTTGTTTTTATTTAATTGGTTATTTTATATTTAAAATTTCAGATATACCAACTATCGAAAATAATCGCATTTTGTACGAAAAAATTTTATTTATCAAAATATCCCCCATTGCATTAAGCAAACGTTTCTCAATGGGAAACAAATTTCTAAAATCCATTTTTATAAAACTATTTATTGTAAAAAAATGTCACTTTTTTTAAAAAAAATTCTTTATAGTCATTAAATTGTTTGCAATACACAAGATTGTTCAAAGGTAAAATAACTGATAATTCCATGGAAATAAGTCTGAGGAATAAGGAAAATGTGGAAGAATATTTCACTCTAACTGTTTATTTTAAATTCTGAAATACTTGAAAGCTTGGAATACACACATTTATACACATTTTATAAATGCTTCCATTTTGTTTCCTCTTTCATTCTGAACACTTCTGAAAGATGTTCACACGTTAAAATGGCATTGGTTCCAATCTTTGTTTCCAATTCATCTTTTTTTTTATATTTGGTGGTTTACAGATTTTGTATCATCTTAGAGAAATTCACAATAAACTTTTAAACCCTGTTTGTGTCGTTTTTGACGTAACTAAATTTGCAACGAACATAGTAATCTTTTTTTTTGCAGCTTCTGTAGTTTTCTGGAATTTTTAAGCCCTGATTCATCGACGTGCTTGTAATGAAATTCTGAAAAATTTAGAACGGAACCATACTGACACCGAAAAAAATATATTGTCTCGTGTAAATTTTGATATTTCTGGTATTAGTATAGATAATGATCACACACATTTCAAGTTTTCAGTATGAACCCCCGCAAAAAAGGCACACACTCATTGGTTAGTGATCGTTATGCAGTCTACAATTACTTCATTTTCCTTCACCATTATGGTGGGATAAATGACTCAAATAAAAATTTCTAAAGCTTCCTTGTCGTACTCAAGTGGTGGACCGCTATATCAAACTTGTATCGAAGCATCTTAAAAAGTATGGGGCTGATGAAAGAAAGAAACATCATCAGAACGACTTTTTTATTAGTTCCCAATATGAATAAATCTAAATTCTCCAAGAAAAAGTCTTACTTTTTATAATACACTCCTTCAAATAAAAACTTTAAATAATCTTAAAAGTATGATTTATGTTGGGCTCACTTGGAGTGTTAAAAATATTCATAGTGAAAATGTGCGTTTATTATTTATTTGATGTTGTTTATTTAAGATGAACAGATACTATTGAATACAATTACAAAAAATTACTATTTTTATACAAACGTATTTCTTGAACTTTTTGTGGGAACCGTAAATATTTTTTATTTATCGGGTTTAATGTTTTTTCAGCTCCTCATATCATTATCTTTCTATTTAGATCAAGAACCCTGTGACATTAAAAAATTAAATAACTAAAGTAAATTGATAAAAAAAATAGCGAACTGTCTCTATCTGTCAAAAATTTCAGTGCAATGTGTGATTGAAAATTATTTTTTTTATCTCTCTCTATATAAAAAAAAGTTTCACGATGCTGTAATTAATTTATTACGTACTTTCGGAACAATGCTGACGTTCAAGATAACTCGGCAAGTTTACAACCATATGCTTCGTTTCAAAAATGTCGCAAATACGGTTATAAAAGCATATTATTGCAAGCTCTCGCACAAAAATATCACAACGATTGCCTGGACTGGAACAGTTGCGTGAGAAGAAAGGGGTTGCTTCATACGAAGATTTATTAACAGTTAACGAAACTAAATACTTGACATTCCAGGAAATTGTAAGAGCTTCAGGTGTATCAAAATCTGAGAACTTTATCTATGCAGTGGTGAACGATAGACCTTCATTGATGAATTCAACAGAGAATGAGTGCCAAGTAAGAATTTTGTTAAAAACACACAAACAAACAGATAAGTAGAACTACATAGTGCACGTAAATTACAATTTTCAATTTGAATAATAAGTAGGAGCAGTTGTACAATTTGTACATTGGGGTTGATCCAACGTTAGGCGGGCAAGGACACCCCCTCTATCGAATGAATAAATTTCTATCTTTTGTAGAGATCCTCAAAATAAAAATGAATAACTACTTAAATGATCTGTTCTACCTTCTTTTTAATTCAGTTAAAATTGCTTTAATGAAATATAGCTTGTTAGAGAAAAATGTAATATTGTTAAGTCATTAACGTACTACATCAAAATATGTCATCTCTATTGATGAGAAAATAGAAATAGCTGATAAATTATTCAATATATGCCTTCCAAACAGCCAAAAAAAAAAAGATTTCGCTCAAATGAAACTGTTATGTATATCCATTATTTATAAAAATGGCAAAAACTGACCTTAAATAATCAATTAATATTTATTTCGATCTGTGCATGTATGTATATCCAACATTTTTTAAAAAACATTAATACATATCATACACACAAATAGTGATCTATTTAATATACTTTAATTGAAACTACTATATGCAGATCATTATTCAGTAAAGCTGCAAAAATCGACCTTTAAAATCCATTACTGTTTATTCCCATCTATTTTGGGTCAAAACTCGGGAAATATTTGCAGTCATAAATATTCCTGAAGAGTTATAAAAATTTTTAATGACATGTTCCTCCACATTTAATGACTAATAAGATTCATCCGATATTAGAGTGTATATGCAGCTTCGGTGAAGTTTATTTTTTGTTAAAACAGCCATCAATAAATACGAAGAGAAAGGTTAAGTAACAAACTCATTATTGGTTAAACAAAATTTATAGTCTGTTCCGACGTGCGCCGTCCTAAATGAATTAAGCAATTTTAAGTCGTAGTTGCCCTTAACGGTAATTCGAGTAGAACAAGTTTTTTTTATTACTTATAACAAGCACGTTGTGGTTTTTCTTCACAGCTTGTGAATAATTTAATACAAGGCATACTTCAAAACTGAGAAAATGGTTTCATCGATACAAAAAACATGAAAATTCGTTAGGTATACGATACACCTTTATAAAGGAAAAATTAAAAATAATTTGCACGAATATAATATTTTTATGTTTTATAAGAGAATGTGCAGCGTTATATTTTAATACAAAATGGTATTTATGTTTTAAAGATTAAACTGTTTTAGTCATCATATTTTGGAAAAAAAATGCATGGTACAAATTCTTGTTTAAATATTAAAATTTATATCGAAGAAGTTGTTCAATATAAAAAAACTATTCAATGGAAAGTCTTGCTTTTTCAATAAAGCATTAAAATTTTGGAAGACTTATTATCTAATCAATATTATCAGTTTCTCTTTCTCTATCTCTATTTATATATAACTTTCCATTAAAGAGTATAATAATGTTATTTCACAGAATAATAAGGTATTTCATGAATTAACAAACAAGTCGGTTAAAGTATATTAGACGAAAAATTTCATACTTTACCTAGTTATTCCATGAAATAGCTATTATAGACCTATAAAGAGTAAAAAAAAATTAATTTCAAAGTTATTTTACAAATTAATTGATCATAAATAGCTAAAACATCTCGAAAAATATATTTTATCTCTATTGCGGATGATTAATTGATAAAGAATAAGGAAAAGAAAATGATATGCAATTTATATTATTGCTCATATTGCTAGCGTTAATTAAACAGAAAGGGGGAAAATATTATGCATATGTACGCAATCAACTTTTTCTGCTCCTTGAACTTCAAGGATATCACAATGCTGGAGTAGCTAATAGTCACGTGGCGTTTTTTTCTGTGCTATTTTAACACTTTTTACTTCTGCTGTTAAAGTTAATAATTTTTCACGAGTAAGTGCAACACGGTTCTCCTTTGTCTCACATTTATTTAATAAAGATTTAAATCTGTCTTGCATCAGGTTGTGTGAGATCTCCCATTCCTTCATAAGTCTACTTTAAAATAGATTGCAAATATATCTTTTAATAATCCAAAATGTTAAACTCACTTACATTCACCGTATAAATTCTGCGTTTAAAAACAAAGGAATGAAGTGTTCACACACACTTAATTGCAAAGCAGCTAAAGTGGGTTCAAAACTGACAAAAAGCAGCTATATTCAGCTCAAAGAACTTTCCGCGAGGGTCGTATTTCATACTTTATTGATCAAGTAAGCATTATTTTACAGAATATCTAGTCACAAATTGTAGATTTCAATAATTTTATATCCTATAAAGGGTCTTAGGGGTGTTAACTTTCTCTAGAGGGCTGAAAATATAAACAATGTTGAAATGTATATAACTCTTTGAAATTAAAATTAAATAATTGGAATCTTTTACACATTACTTATAAAGGAATGGAACTTCAGAAAAGTATAAAATGTTTAAAATATAATCATAATTTAAAAAATTATAAGCATACGAAAATAAATAAAAAACATTTCTATAAGAAATATTAATTTAGTTTTACGTTGCACATGCTATTTTCTAAAATAGCTTTAATTACTAGCTATAAGTTGATTTATAAAGTTCAATGCATCCCCTTATTGCACTGTAGTATTTTTATATAAACAGAATAATAAATTATACTTAAAAAATTAAAAAAATGCATTTTCAAATTTTTTTTTAAATTTCAATTTTTTTCAAATACTTTAAAATACACAAAAGATATATTATTCTTAAATGATATAGGGCTTAAAGAGTATGATACAATTTATAATTCTATAAAGTTTTATACATACGAGGCTACTATTTTAGAAAATAGCGTGCGCAACACAAAAATTATTTAATATTTAATACATATTTTCATATGCTTATATTTTTTCAAAATTATGATTATGTTTCAAACATTTTGTACTTTTTTGAAGCCATAATCCTTAGATAAATATATTCCCGTATTTAACTATTAGACCTATTAATTCGAAATTTAGTAGGCGTGATTTTTCTTTTATGGAGCAGAGATCCCCTATGAAAAGATTTTATGAAAATCGATTTCTAAGCGAATTACTTTGGTGTATTGATAAAAAAATTCCTGTTTTGGGGCATTTAAGCCTACAGTATGGAAATTTTGTTTGCATGTTTTGTTCAATTGAAATCCACTGCGAGCTGGTGTTACAAAAATAAACTCTTTAAGGGTCTAAAAGGCTTACTAATAAAATTTCCGTGTTTAAACTATTAGATTAAAACTTGAAATTTGGCAAGCATGTTTGTTTTGTTGAGTAGAGTTTACTAAAAATGTGTTTTGTGGAAATCTACTTTAAGGAAGGGGGTTACGGGGGTGTTAAGTTTCTCACTTGAATAAGTATCGGTATTAGTTGTTTGAAAATTGATATAATCATAGAATACTGCATAACTACACTCTACTGCAGCGTTTCTCAAACTGTGGGGAGCACCCCTCTGGGGGGCCGTGATAACCCTACTTGTGGGGCACCAGAATATTGAAAAATCTAAATCAAAAGATTAATTGAAGAAATTATTAATTTACTGAAAGGAAGCGAAAAAAAGACATTTTGACATAGTAAAAAAATAAAGTACACATTTACAAATATTAAAAGCATTTATAAACGTATTAGTACTGCACAATGAATTTGATAATGAATTTAACAATACTAAGTTAAAAAAAAATTAATAATTACGAGTGATCCCATGGGTTTGTATAAAATTATATACAAAACTAAATATTTATCTTGATAATTTGTACGGTTTTTAATTAAAATAGTATTGCAGCTTTAGTGAGCAGTATATATTATTATATTAAATTCAATACATTGTTATTGTAAAGAGGGAAATGGGTGCGATGGAAATTATGATTGAAAAGTGGGTCGCAAATATTGAAAGTTTGAGAAGCACTACTCTACTGTCTATTTATCTCTATCTATCTATAAATAAATAGACACACATATGTATATACCACAATATATATAAATAAAGTCAAAGAAACATGATATGTACTCCAAAGCATTTCATGTCCAAACTTCTGAATTTAAAAAGAAATTTTTAAACCAAATTGGATTTAAATATTTAAAATACATATTATAAAAAAGTTTTTGGAATGTATAATTTATATTTAAATTTTAGATCTTAAAGTTAAGTACAAAATAATTTGAACTTAATGCGTTTTTTTTTTATTATCACCGCGAAAAAAAATAATCATCGTTAAAGTTTGTGTGGTATAGAGTTATCTAGCAAAAATCATTTATATTTATTTAGCTTCTCGTAAGTAATTCTTTACGATAAAGAAAATTATTCATAAAGAAGACACGATAAAATTAAAGAAATGGAAAGCGATATAAACTTCTTAACTTATAATAATTCTTTTACCTTAAGCCTATTGGTAGTTACATGACATTATAATTTAACTGAAATCGATGCAAATTATCATTTTTTCTGAAATAATTTTTTTAAAAATATCTACTTTTTATGACATAATTATAAAAAGGTTTTGAATTTGACATAATCCAAATACTTAAACTACAAGAAGTTTAAGAGATAACTGTCATACAATTCATTAGAATTTGTGTATTCTGAAATTTCATTTAGATTGTGCATTGATTATTATATTTTTGCTCCCTCTTATCAAACTTACTATCATCTACACCTTTTAGCTGCGACACACCTATTAATTCTTTTAATCATGTTGAATTCCGGGAGGAATTATTGACTAGTACTCCCAAGCATAGCAGCCACCCGGAATTACTCAGACAACTGGCACTTGAAGTAATAAATGGCATACCCGATCAAGCCTTGATTATTTACACAGATGGTAGTCGTTCGGATACGGGTAGAGCAGGCAGTGGTATTTTTAGTAACACTCCCGGGAACGATGTTAAAATCAGCATCAGGAATCCTGACCACTGTTCCGTCTTTAGATCGCAACTCATTGCTATTAGTGGTGCTCTCGAACATGCTCTCAACTCTTATAAGGACAGTATCTGGATCCTGACAGACAGCAGAAGCTCCATCCAATATTTGAAAAATTGACCAAAAATTATGGACAGTACTGGTTTAGATATTTTATCCAAATTAGTTAGGCTTGGTTAGAAGAAACAAGTATGTCTCCAGTGGATTCCATCACATGTGGGTGTGCCTGAGAACGAAGCTGCTGATGAGCTGGATGGTAGGGGATGTGATCTCTCTAACCCCAGTTCCACTGTCTTAACCCATGCGGAAATTCGTTCCTTCCAAAGAAATAAAATTAATTTGAATTGGCTAAACCCTCCTGCTCACCACTGGTAAGCAGCTAAGAGTCCTGACCTATCTATACAGTGCAGGAGTTCCAGGGCTCATCAGACGGCCTTGGCGAGCCTTAGAAGAGGTCACTTGCGTAGTGTGACTTTTGTGCAAGGGGTAAAGTCTTTCTTTACCTGTCCCTGCTCTCTATTTGCTTCTCCTGCTCATCTTCTGGACTGCTGGGGCATTTCCCCGCGACAGTTGTATGAAGAGCAAGGCCTGGTGTGTGAGACTATTACGCGGAAAGGTCAAATGGACTTGGTGTAGGCTTTCCTGCTCCAAGGAGATTGGAAACAACAAAAACAAACTTACTATTATTTTGATTGATGTGGATGTATTGGTATTTGTCTGGATGTATTGGATGTCGATATGATTATCATAAGGTTTGCGGACACATTTTTGTATACATATCTTTACGAACATCAATTAAATTGACAGGCAGTACTGGAAATTAAGTATTTTCTTAAAAAAACCGATTAATTTAATTTCAAAACAGTTATAGTCTTAACATACTTAATAAACGTCAGTTAAAAAAATTACTATATTATATAAATAAACTTAATACTTTTCTGAATAAATTGTAAAAATAATAATAATAATGGTCCCCTAAACCTAGCATTAAAGAAGTGTTTCAAATGAAAAATATATCTTTATAAAAGAAAAAGTGGTGCCTATAAAAGCGTCTCCAAAAAGATTATTATTTATCATGGAAATAAATTTCTAGAAATCAATAGTTAAAATTAAATTTTTAACTAAACTTCATTTTTACAGTAATCAAACACATTTATAATCATTCTGAATTAAAGTCAAATAAGTAGAAATTTCTTTGAAATTTTCTAAACTAAAAATTAATTGCAACATTTAAATAAAATAGTTTCTTTTGGTGTTGTATATAACTGAATAATATATATATATATATATATATATATATATATATATATATATATATATATATATAATATATATATAATATATATTATATATACATACATATATATATATATATATATATATAATATATATTATACATACATACATATATATATATTATACATACATATTTTCAACTGTAAATAAAATTACTTCTTTTATCCCTATTGGAGTTCTAATATTGTAACAGTTGATTTCAAAAGCTTTTATTTAATGGTCGGAATAGCACAGGTGTGGCAAACCTTTATGCATCAGCGTGCCATTTTATTTTCAAGAAGTGTTTAATGAGGTATATACGTGCCGTCAAATAATTTTGACTTGTGATAGGAAAATAATAAAACTAAATACTAACAAAACTCAACACTTCGTATTTACTGCGAAAAAATACCCTTTGCCCTGTATAGTTGTAAATGTTTTAGTTATCCGAGTAATTCAAATTAAGGTTTTTACAGATTGGATGACAAGTAATTTATATTAGGATTGTAAGATGCTACTTTTAGTAGAATGCACGCTGAATTGAAGTCATCTGCCAAATGCTTTCTAAGCAATTAATTATTTTTGCTGTAGTTAACTTTTTTGACAAGAGGATTTGTGATTTGTTTCAAAATGCCGTTTTACAGACGATGTTCTGCATACCACTGTTCCAAAACATAAAACACGCACTGCTTTGTAGCCTTTACTAATAATGCCATATTTCTAAATTCACCAAGTTTGAAATTCTCTGTTACACGTACTATCTTGCACTTTTTGTGCTTTTGCTGAACAAGCCATGTTAAATAACAGTTAAAAATTGTAAATATAACACAAACTTTAAATTACATTTGTGTCGTCGAAATTATGCTATGCGTAGACCAATTTTGCATCTTAAGCAAATGTAGTCCAGGACATAACTAAGGCAAGACAATACCTAACAAGTGTGCTCCCCGCCGTCCTGCGACCGATCCCTCGCATTTGTTTGTAATACTTCATAGTGAAGTAAAATGCAGACCATTTTGATCGCTGGCGTGGCAATCAATGACACTCGTGCCATTGATTGCCACGCTAGCGATCACGTGGCGTGATGTTACACAGTGGCACGCGTGATTAGCTTCTTAGGATTAGCTTCTTAGCTTCTTAGCCGCTGGATTAGCTTCTTACAAGCAATATTGAATAGAATAGCGGTCCATTAAATTAAAATCCAACTAATTAGATGGTTCTGATGGAGTATAGCGTGGAGATCTGGAGCAAGAAATATACTCTTCACTCAAACATCGCTCAAGGGGACGTGATAGTCTGGTTGGTAGGTTAATAGATTCGTAGCCAATGTACAGTAGGTCTCAAATTTCGAAAATCTTTGCATAGTGGGTGAGACATTTGAAAGGAGTCTAGACGCAAAGTCTTGGTGGGGATGCTGAAAGTGTGGTACCAGCTTCTCATTTCTTGACAATGGTCTAGAATTATGAAGTTCCTCTCCAGCAATCATCGAGTTGCTTCAGCAGAACATATTTATTCAAGTGAATCATAACTCAAAATTATGCGATCTGGTTTTAATGTTGGACTACTATTTATTTCTAACTACACATAAATATTATTTTTCTTTCTATTGATCACTTACATTTTAATTTCTTCAAATTATTTCAATGAAGATCTCATGTAAAATTATAACTTAGATATTTGCAAAATACCAGACAAAGAATTCATTTTTCAATTCCTATTATTAGTTCTCTCTCGCTCTCTCTCTCTCTGTATCTATCTATCTATCTATATCTATCTATCTATCTATCTATCTATCTATCTATCTATCTATCTATCTATCTATCTATCTATCTATCTATATATCTTCTTTAAATTTTCAATCGTTAATAAAATACTTTTTATTCATCCACCCAAATTCAAATTCACTTTTTAAAACTTGAGTTGGATGACATTTGATGTCAATATTTTTTAAAATATCAATTCATTAATTTAATTTAATGAATGCATAGTAACACAAATAATAGTCCAACACCATATATAAAAAGGAAAACCACTCGTTGTGTCTCTGTAGTTCAATGGATAGTGTGTGTGTGCGTTGGACTTCTAATCCAAAGGTTGTAAGTTCGAATTTCAACTGGGATGGCCTAATTTTTAAGCATGTTATTTTTTTACTATACTATTTTATTGGAATAACTAAATTTAATTTATGAACAAAAAGTAACAAACAAAAAAATAATAGTCCAGCACCCCATATATGGCAAAGAGAAAGGAAAATTACTAGGAAAATCGCTTTCTATTTTTCCACTTAATATTTTGATTCTGTCATATGTATATATATATACATATTTATATTAATTGAAAGTATTTAATAAAAAACGACTAAAAACATTTTCTTTGTTGTCCTAAGTAGGAATAGAATTTATAAAAAAAATTATTACTTATTATTTTTAAAAACGCATTTGAAGGTATATAACTGCCAAGAGTTTGGTGCACGAAAATCCTTTTATTTAGTGTACTTGGAAATTTTGGAATTGCTCTCCCTTATCCTAGAAACTTTGAAACAAATTATTGTAATGTATTCTAAAAGTTATGTAGAAAATAATCCCATTATAATTTATTATAATAAGATTTAATTAAATCTGAACCATTCGTGGATAAATCCCGTGTTAATTTATTATAAGATAGGATTTAATAAAATTCGTCACATTTTATGGGTTTGAGGAAAATTAAGTCTGTATTGTCTTAAGCATTATATTCATATTTCGTTGAGCTAATTACTTCAAATTAAATAAACTGGTTGTAGCAGTATAAAATGCAAACTCATAAAATAAAATGTCTGCATTTGCTTTAAAAATTAAATTTAATTAAGACAAAAGTTATTTGAAACAAAACTCCTGTGTGCTTTTTCCTTGCATATAACACAATTAAGAAGACACATTAGATTTCAATTGTGAAAAATCGATCAAAAGTTAAATAAAATATTTTAACCCATATTATGCTTCATATAATTTTCCTTAATTTCGCAAAGTCAGAAATTCAGAGTTGTGGTTTTAAGGTTAATTTTTATTTCCATTCCAATAGCAAATAAATAAAAATACTGTATTTTAAACAAATGTATGTGTTGCAATGTTACAAGTTTTCATGAAAATAAAGACCTTTTTCTGTCCGAAAATGTGCTTCACGATTAATTCGAACTTTTGTAAATTTGGCAAAAACAATCTTAAAGTATCCCAACGCGTTGAAATGACAAAACATATATCTTTTGTTTCTTATTTTATTGAATATAGCTATCTTTTGGCTTTTCACAAAATATACTTTGTTTTGTTTGTATAATATCTAGAGGCCAAGTTACCATCAGTTTTATAAAATTAGAAACATTAGAATTGGGTCTTTAATCTACCCGAAGTGAGTATTTAAATTGCTTAATGGATCCGACTACGTTCGGAACCATGATTTTAAAAATGTGCACAAATAGATAATTTTCATGATGTTTAGTGCCACTTAGATTGGAATACATATATAAAATTGTTTTAAGGACATTTTGACAAAAAAAACATACTTAAATACAATATTTTGGCAAAAAAACAACAACTTAGAATAACCTTTTTCCAAAATGTTCTCCTTTTATAAAAAATGTTTCTAAAATAATAATATTTTGCTTATATAAAGAAAAGACTTCTCTAGAGAGTCTGAACTGTTTTCTTTGAAAAATTCACATTATTTTCAGAGTTACAACCAATTGAAATCATTAGCAGCGTTTTTTTTTTTCTTAAAATTTCTCTCCTCTGTTGTCGTAAAACATGGATAAACCCACTTCTAAGTTATATATTTCAAAATTCTAGTCGAGCATCTGTACAGACCTCTGAGCTATATCCAGGCAAAATATTATTATAATAGAAGCATTTTTCACAAAAGGAGACTATTTGGAAAATGAGTCATTCTATGTTCATTTTTTGTCAAAATATTGTATTTCAATAAATTTTTATTGTAATACTATTCTTAAAACAATTTTATATACATTTTCTAATCTAAGTGACACTAAATATCATAAATATTATCCAGTTATACGCTTTTGCAAAATAATGGTTCCGAACGTAGGCGGATACCTTAAAATCTATCATGGTGAGTCTGATAACACAAACTGCTATGAATGTGCATTTTTATGAAACTTTTGAACCTGTTATTGATATTTTTTCTAGAGAATGTAGTACAATATTTCTTTTTGTAAGAATATTTTTTTGAAATATCGCCTGTTACCTCTAAATAATGGTCTCATAAATTATGTCACATTTCTTATAATATCTACTCAATCTCTCTCTGCTCTAAAACTTTAAAGTTTTAATAAAACATTAAAATTTTAGAACACACATTCTCTAGATAAATGCATCTAATTGGTTTCAGTAATAATTTTGCTGATGTAAGTTTATTAATTTTTTCTCTACTTTTGCTTCGAAGTTTTTCAAAAATACTGCTAAATTTTCACTTAAAATTAAAATTTTTGTAAAAGTTAGATTACTTTTTTTAAAAAAATATTGTTAGTTAAATATTAGTATTTATTAGTATTGATGTCTAAGAAAGCATTTAAAAAGTTTTAGTATGCTATGTTCGGATCCTAATCACAAATTGGGAAAACCTGTATAAAATACGTAATTTCAAACTAATATATAAAATTATGTAGTAAAAAAATAATTCTTTTTAAAAAAGTACTTTCTTCTTTAAGAGTGTTTTTTCCCTTAACTTTCTGCATATTTTCGATTGTTTTTTTTTCTTTTTACACACTCTATAAATCAGTCAAATTTTGTTTATTATCACAGGCATGTTTTTGATTTGTTTCAGAAGTAAATAAAAGCACTATCGACTTATTAAATCCAGTCAGACATTCTGTTTTGTTCACATTAATTCAAGAGACTGCAAAAAAGAAAGGAGCATATCGAGTGTTATTAGTATAACCGACAAGAGAGGGTGAAAAAAATAAGTAATGCAATTTTTGAAATGGCAGCCGAATGCTTAACAAAGCTGACGCACTTTTGGTTTCTTTAATCACCTTACAACAAATATTATTAATAGCACTTTTATTCTGAATGCTAGTTCAGTCCTCAATTTCATTTACGTTCTAAGACATGACGAACTCATTCATTTGATTATAACCCTCCAAAGGGACTCATTAAACGTTGGAATTTAATTACACCCAATCTACATTTTTCTGGTAGAAACATTTTTTTTTTTATCCTTCTTAAAGATGATTTATTCTGTTTTTTTCCTTTACTTTTTATCTGTTTTGTTTTGTTTTTTCACTGCTGCTGTCATGTGCACAAGTACTTTTGTGAAATAATGTGCAACATTTTTTTTTCTTTGAAGAAGACTGCTGTATGTAAATATTTTCTTCAAATGGATCTGAAGTTTTGTGGAATTGTGATATGCATTGTCTCGAAAACATTGAAATTCATGGCATGGTAATGAAAGGTTCCTCGTCTTAATTTTATGTAATGAGAATTCTGCGTGTCAAAGTCTATGGACAAAAAACATCTTTATGGTCGTTTCTTAGTAATTCCACCGTTAGCTGATGTGTTTACTTGAACATTATACAAAATAAAAATTGAATTTATAAATTGTATAGATAAATTTTATTTAAGGATACTTTGAATGTTAAAAGAATATTTTTGAGTGTTTTGTTTTCAAATGGATATACTTTATAAGGTATCTGACAACTTGAAAAAACTTTTTTTTAAAGAAATGGAGATATATGGATTTTTTTTGTGATTTTTAAATTGGTTTTTTTACATATAGATATTTTAAGAAAAATATGCTAAAATTAAGAAGAGAAAAATAAATTATTATTACTAAAATGGGAAAAAATTGGTTTAAATTTTCAAAAAATAACATAAACGGGGCGCATTCTGTACCAAAAGTTTATGAACTAATTTTCCAGTTTTCAAATCTAATGTGTTGCTATGTTTTTATTTTTGCAATAACCTTCAGGATAAGAGATATTTTAATTTTTACTAAAGCTTTTTTTTTACTATGTTCTGCCGATTGGAGTTTTTCCATTGAAGACCAAGTATATTCCCCGAAAGCTGGTATTTCTTTTTTTAGT
Organism: Trichonephila clavipes; assembly: GCA_019973935.1. Taxonomy (NCBI): domain Eukaryota; kingdom Metazoa; phylum Arthropoda; class Arachnida; order Araneae; family Nephilidae; genus Trichonephila; species Trichonephila clavipes. Next base: position 223,068 of record BMAU01019670.1, read on the forward strand.
GTGGCACCATATAGATGGATACCAATAGCCGCAGGTAATTCACGCCCAGTTTCCTCCCTAGAGGGAGGAACTGGGCTGTCGATTTTCTGCATCATGAAAATCCACCGACTTGGGCTGGGATCGAAAACTGAACTTTGGGTGCAGAATGCCAGCGATAAACCAATCACGCCCACCCAGCCGGCATTTTTACTAAAACTAGTGCACTTTATCTTAGTTATTATATGAAATTGCTTAGTACGGCTTAAATCGTGCTGCAGTTTATCACGAAAATATAGTATTATTTAATTCATTGTTATTGTATGGAGAGTGGGTAATGAAAAAAAAAATATGATTGAATATTGGGTAGCAAATATTGAAAGTTTGAGAAGCACTATATTAAATGCATAGTTTGATCCATGCCGGATATACTTATGTATGTAAATTAATAAAAATATAAGCTGTGGGGTTTAGTTCTCGTTTTAAGTTAAATAAATTCATTTTTGATCCATGATGAAATACTTATATGTGTTTAATTTTATAACAAGTAGCTTTATATTTATTGATTTAGGATTTGCAATATTGCTTATTATTTGTGCAAAAAAAATTATAAAAAGACTCGATGTGAATTCTAATTATACTAATTTGATATAATATATTGTTCACTCTCTATTATCAGTGTAATAAAAACTTAACTTTTATAACAAAGGTGTTTTAACAATAAGAACTCTTTAATTCTTTGAATACACAAGAGAAATATTAAAATGAAACTGTATAAAGGCGTGAATAATTTTTGTTAAAATAAGATTTCATATTTTTTCTCTGATTATAATTCATAATTATACCGTCTACTGACATTAGCTCTGGGGATCATCCAGAATTCCGTGATGTCCAATTAAATCCAAAACTTTGAAGACGACTTAAAATTGCAAGATCCTTCTTCATTACGTTATTGGACAATCCTAATATATTATTTCCTATCCAAAACTCTGTATTTTGTTTATTATCATGTCGTGGTCTTAAAAGCATTTAGCAAGAATAAAGTTAGAACCAATATTACAAAATCTTGAAAGCAGTTGTATTATTTTTTGAAGATTATGAGAGAGAAAACCCTTTATTTACTTTCCAAAGAAGTAAAAAAAAACTCTTGAATGGACTTAATTCAATGATAACAAAGATATTATTTTAATACGTGTGTGTGTGTCCACTTATTTAATAAATAAAAAAGATTTATAAAGAATAAAGAAAAAGAATAAAAGACATCTAGAATCTTTTCTAGTGGTATTTTTTACTCGGGATAGTATTATCGTAAATCAAATTAAAATACTTAATCTAAATTGCAAAAATTAGATAAGTTTGAACACAAATGGAAATAATTCATAATCAACTTTGACAACCTCCAGATAATAGAAAACATAATAATTAATAAGGTATATGGCACCAGCTGCAAGGGTGTGTTTGCTTGTTGCTAGTTTGGCAGTTTCACAAAAGATAACTGTTAAGAGTGGATAGTTCCTATATGTCACTACGAACAGTATAGCTATAGCGTGCACTTAACTCCAAGTGAGATACGGACTAAAGCCTTTTGTTATAAGTATCTGTCGGAAAGCTTTGCTCCACGGTAATATATCTCTAGGCTGTAACACCCTGGAAAACCCTATAGGGTATTGATCAGGAAATAGGCCCTACTTCCCGATTAATTAGAGGTATCTGAAGGTATTTAGAATTACCCAAAGGGCTAACCCCATATTCGTAAGCTCAGCTTATCAGCTAAATACCCGATATGAGTATCTTTGATTGTGCCCGGTGGTATAGATATGTTTGTTTCCCAACATGTAAAAGGCAGTACCCAAACAGAAGCCGATCCTGATACTGGACTGCACAATGCACGCAACAGGGATCGAAATAACTTTCTAAATTTCAGATATACTGATAACCAAATCGTAATTCAATAGGATATCTCTTCATTAAGAATTGAAATGTCTCGAATCATTGATAATCTCGTGTAGTGTAGATGTAAAGAGAATAAAACATTAATCAGAAGTGTCCTTATCGCACGTTTCTTAGTTCAATATTAAGAGACTGGTCACCAATAATTTGGCGAAGTTTGGCGAATCCTAATTCCATTAAATAGAGGTTGCGGTAGCCAAGTAGTCATAGCTCACGCCCAGTGATGTTCTCAGGTTCAAGTTCTAATACTACTTAAGACATGTTGCAGGGTACAACAAGGTGTGCGTTATGTTAATTGAAACGACTTCAAATTCTTCCTTTTTCGTAAAGAGAAATATCACCCAAGGGTTCGTCTGCTTCACTTGATCAAAGTTTAAAAGTACGAGGTTCACTTCTAAAAGACCTAGAGTAGCTTCTTTTTCGATGTGTATGGTATGAATTAATTTGAAGCCAGTGTTTCTCAAACTTAAAATGTTTGCGACCCAATATCCAATCAAAACTTTCATCACCCCTTCTCACACACAATAACATTGTATTGAATTCAATAATACTATACTTTGGCACTTAAACCTACGTATCGATTTTATTCTCTCAAGTGCCACTGTCGTATATAAATGTCTAGCTCAGCCAGTGCGTTAATTACCCCGGACGTATATTTACGTCTTTCCGAAGGACCATCTTTTCTGTGAACTGCTATCCATAAAATTATTCCAAAGGCTCTCGAATGCAATAAAATGATTTGACAGTGTTTGAGAATCATTTACTTACTTCAGAGGATTTGCTTACTTATTCCTTTTTTACCTCCCTCTCCCTCTTCCCCAATACACTACATTCGCTCGACTACGCGTTTAAAGGTTTGCATTAGGGAGCGAATCGCGTTATTTTTAATCAGAATCTAAGGCAGTGTTTCTCAAACTGTGGGGCGCGCCCCCTGGGGGGGGCGCGATAACCTCACAAGGGGGCGCGAGCATATCGAAAATAAAAGATTTAAAAAATAATTTACTGGAATGAGTTAAAACAAAATACTTTCAGACATAATAAAAAGTGCACTTTTACTCTGATATATAATTTATAGGCGCGCGATATTAAGTCATCAAAAATAAAAACGTCTTCAATACCTAATTAGCTATCTTTGATCCTATAACTAAATAAAAAAAACTTTTATTTGATTTGCTGTTATCCCGTGATGAGAGATTTTTATTGCGTTTTCTTTTTAATCCTAACATACCGCTCTTTCGAGAAAAAACAAATCCCAGATCTAGAATCGAAAAAATTTAGGAACATAAAAAAATTCATCACTGTGATTATTTTTGAAATACTGCACATTATAGCTGTAATCTGTTTTTGATGATAATATGCTGGACCTGAATTATTGGTACAGTTAGTTATGACCCCTCTCTTATGCTTGTTTAACATTTAGGAAAGTTGTAAGTAATGTATTTTTCTCTGTTGCACTTTTTTCCATGCAAAGGAGTTTTATGATACATATAAACATATCTCAAACATATAAAGCATAACGAAAAACGTTTTACACAATTGTTTTTAGCAGCAACATACATTATTATCCTAATGAATACACTTTTTACCCGGAAGTGGTCACGCGGGACACACAGAACACGATATCGTTAATTCTGACAAAACTGTTTATTTGTTACCGAAGAAAAATTGAAAAGTCCTTGAAAGTAGGTAAGTTTACTTTCTCTTAATTAAATTATTCGCTGAAATCACGATTTGTATCGTGTACAATAAAATATTTATAAAGAAAAAGAGGATTGGGGTGACTAAATAACCCCGCTCGACCCTATAGAGTGCGCGCCTGCTCCCGGGTTAAAACATGTTGAAGTCTTTTCGCTTTAAATATTAAAAATAATACAACTATTCTTCATCGGAATTTTATATTATTGTCAATTCTTTAACATCAATTATAAATGCTATTTCTGTGAGGCTTATAATTACAATTCTCTTAAAACTAATGAAAATTTCAGCAATCATTTTACGTTTTTGTAAACATTGTCGCGCACTTGGCTTTACTCTCCTTACAATTCAGCTATTATATCAATAATGTTTTATTTTCTTATAAATGAACTCATGCAAAGAGCGGGCACTTCAGCCGGAATACTTTTAATGTATCAGTGCTGCACAGAGTATTTTATAACTAATTAATTAATACTAAATTAAGAATAAGTTTGATAAGTATTAACGACTTCCATGGACTTGTCTTGAAAAGCAAAGTTTTTCAAAGGAAGGCTTGATATTAGAAATTCACCCTCTAAGTTCTGTTTCAATATATTTAGTTGATATCTATATTTTGTCTTCTAAGTAGCAACCGCATTTTGCAATATGTTCAATTTAAAAATTAGAGAAAGGAAAAATAACATAATAATTATCCTATTACTTAATTTTTTTTTTGCTTAAAAGTAACGTATACAAAATTTAATACTTATGTTATTAATTTGAAAGGTTTATAATATTAAGATTGCGTATTGTAGCCTTAGCGTCAAAGTGCATTATTATTGCATTCAGTACATTATTAATGTATAAGGGGGGCGCGATAAAAATTGTGATTGAAAAGGGGGCGCAAGTATTGAAAGTTTGAGAAGCACTGATCTAAGGGAATAATAATAAACCGTACAAATTATCAAGATAAATATTAACTTTTATACGTAATTTTATATATGACAAGCCCAAGGGGTTACTGGTAATTATTCAACTTGTTTTTAACTTAGAATTGTGAAATTAATTATAAAATACATTGTACAGTACTGAAACATTTATAGCGTTTACTTTCAGTAAATTAATAATTTTTTAAATAATCTCATATTTTCGACACAATCAGACCCCCTGGGGGCGCGCCCCACAGTTTGAGAAACACTGGTTTAAAGCAAAACTAATCAAACAATCCATCAAAGATTATGTTGTGAAATAAAAGTTAGTTAAGCATCAAATTTTGTTTAGTTTAACCTTGATAGGGCCATAAGATTGCAAAGAGTAAATATTAATATAAAAATGATTATTTTGGTTTACTTGGACGTAAAATAAATAAAAATCATATGAAAAATACAAAAAAATGTGTAGTTTTTTGGATCAATGTATCAATTCAAATTGGATCAGTGTGTAGTTTCATTTGCTGTCAATTGTTCAAATATACTTTATTACTGTGCTAAATTATATTTAACGAGCAACATAAAACATGTGAGGATACACAATAATACTACATGACACAATATATTAAAATAAGTAATAAGAATACGAATACAGTCAGCAAATATTTCATCATTGGCATCAATTGATTTGACAGTATTTTTTCTTTTTCTAAACATCCCTGTTTACGTAAATTGGATCGTCATAGTTCTGTTCCGACATTCTGAGTAAACAGGTCGGTTATAATTAAATGCAACAATCACGAATTTTAAAACGGGGAGAAATATTTCCCTTAGTCGCGAAAGGGCTAAAAATCATACAGAGTAGTACCACTACGAATGTGTAATCTTAGTTATTTGATTTCTGGTCAAAAAGTTTATGACGTAGGGATTCAAATGTAAATTTAATTGAAAAAAACCCATCAAAAATATTAAATTATTAAATTATTAAATTAATTTATCACAATATTTATAAATTTAGTCTTCTGACAGAAGTATTCTTTCATCTAGTACAGTGAATTTCAATCTTTTTTGTTGTTATTGTTGTTGTTTTTTCAGTACACTTTTAACATTTTCAAAACTTGGTGGTACACTAACAATAAAATAAGTTTAAAATAATTTTACTTATCTGTAATACACTCTTCCATCTTTAAACGAAAGAATAAGTTAAACATAAAACGAATACACTTAATTTATTTCTATAAAATGGCTCGGATTCGGTTTCGGATTTTATTTTTGTCCCTCAGAGTGTAATTAATAATTAAAAAAATAGCTGCACAGAAAAGTACCACGGCACAGTGGTTGAGAGTCACTATTCTAGTAGAAATATTTTAGATCCTGAATGTTTTGTATTTTTTTCTTTGCTTATCGATTTTATACATATTTTGTACATATGTGAAAATATCTTTGTTTAAGAGCAAACTCGAGTGAATGAAAACTCAGTTATTAAATTAAAAAGAAAATTCAATAATTAAGTTAAAAGGAATCGTGGGTAAATAAAAGATCTTTTGCATAGTATTACTTGAATCTTTTGAATGGAATAAACTCACTCATTCTTTCAATGTCAATAACACCTCTTCGAAGCAAAATAAGCAAATAAGCATTTTCTGTTTGAATTCACGGAAATATCACATTTAAATTATAAATAATATGCTTTCATAATTGTATGAAAATATTTAATACGCTACCAGAGAGAGAGAGAGAGAAATAATTTAAACAGAATTATTTACTCATTCGGTAAAATTTTCTTATCCGAGCATGTTAAAAAAATCATGAAATGCGCAAAAGTAAATAAAAAGAGAAAAGTCGAAAAAGGAAAATAAAACCCATATTTGAAATGTTATATGCTAATAACATCACCCGTAACTCGTACTTTTTGAACAAAAGTTAAGAATCAAAAATCCATAATAAGATACTTGAAATGCGAGTAACAGAATCACTTTTTAAAAGAAGAAAACTAATCAAACAACACAACTGATTAGATTAAAATCACATATTTCACTTTTATAAAGAAAAAAAAGAAAAAAAGCGCATTTCATTTCACTTCCACACAATAAAATTAAACAAGCAAACATTCATTATCCTTAGAATAATGAAGAATACCAAATGTAATGTTTTACATGATGTCTCCAAAATAAAGCAAAGAATCAGCAAAATGTGAAAAGAAAATACTGTATGGAATGCATCCTCGACTTTTTTTTTACAAGAAAATGCTGCATTTCGTCTTTCTTCTGATGGAATGTTCAATTTTGTTCATTATATTAGATGAATGATTTTATGTTCTTTTTAAACATTTCTGATTAATTCCAGAATGCATTATTTTTAAACGTGACCTTTATTTTCCACGGATACTGCTCCTTATTTCTTTTATATAATTTTACTACTTTGAGCGTTTTTTTATTTTTTATTTCGTGCTATGATAATTGATTTCTTTTGTTATTTTACTAAACATTTTTAGCTTTGATGTTCTTTGTATACTCTTTCTCGGTAAAGAGTTTGAGAATTCCTTTCCAGGGTTTTGAAAATATTTCGATTCTGCAGAAAAAAAATTTCCTCTTTCTCATGAGATGTATTTTTCTTCTTTTTCTTACGTGGAATAAATTATTTCATTAAGAGTATTTGAAATGCAAATCAAGAAAACACTTTTTTGTATAGTTTATTCTTTCTTCTTCAAATCGTTGATTATTATTTATGGAAATGGTTAGTAAGCTTATCCAGAGAAAAATTTAAAATCTAATTGAATCGCGTGCATATTATCGAAGAATAGTATTTCAAATACTAGATGTCATATTTGTGCCGATTTACAAAATTGATGCAGACTATTATGTTATACACATGTATTCTTAGTTTTGGAAATTTTTTTTTATCATTTTTGAATGTTTATATTAAATGTATACATTTTAAGGAAATTTTTTCGCGTATTTTTTAGATTTATTTAATTTAAATATATTTCAAATTTATACCACCAAGCCAATGATAAAAAAGAATCAAACAGAATGAAAAGCATGATAGATAAGCATTTAAGAGCACGGGATGAAAAAATAACTCAATTTTAGGGGGTAATAGCAATAAAATGTATGCAATATACTCCGCCAAAGGATTCGGTATTTTTCTTAGCACCCTGTGTGAATTTTCGAAATATAGATTATTGTAGACATAACTTTTATTTTGGTAATAAGATTTTCCTGCACACATTATATTTCCAGAAAATTTATTTTAAAATTCCTATTTCAAAATTTGCGTTGCGTTATAGAATTACATATTTCTTTTAATTATATATATATATATATATATATATATATATATATATATAAATATATTTTAAAAAATATTGTTATTGAAATATATCTGTTTCATCAAATTTTGTTTATTTTGAGTGAGTGAGTGAATATTAGCGTCGCACTGTTTAGCTACACGATGGCTTTTGGTGACGGGCCACGTAATTTTGAACCATGGTCAAGTGACGTGGACAACACCTCAGCTGGCACCCACTACCAGAACTACACCAATTTGATTATTTTGAAGCACTCTCAAAATATTTATACATTTTTATTGGTAATAGGTTGCATAAACTATTCACGGAGAGTATTATTTATTTTCTACTGCTAATGAATGTTTATATTTGCAAAAGCCATTCTGGCTTTATTTTTCTATTTCTGAATTAAAAGAAATAACTATTTCAATAATTTTATATTTACAATACTTTCTTTAAAATCAAAAAAAATATAAGAAACAGCTGTGACTGTTTCATTAATACGTTTATCGCTCTAAAAGTAATTTAGGTAATATCAGACACTCAAATGATGTTAAGAGGTTTTCAGATTAGAATATATGTAGTTTATTGCAATAAAATATTTTCAAAATACAATTTAAGTTTACAGACATTTAAGAGTATTGTTTGTTTCATATTTCATCTGGGCTTACGCTTCACTTACAAGAAAATATGTTCTTTTGTATAACTCTATGGGTTTAACAGCTCAACAAGAAATACATGCCGATATGAATTCAGATCTTTTTGAAGTACACGGGTCTGGAGGAAAATCGAAATCATATTCAAAGATTCTGACAAAATGCACACATATCCCTCCCTCTCCTCGCGTATGTATTTTTTTTATATTTATATGTTTGAGCGACTTCAGAAATAAATATTACACAATATACTTCTTTTGACTTTCATGCAATTTGGTTTCTGTTCAGAAACTTAAAATAACAAATGATGTAACATATTTGCACAACATTTTATCATTCTTTATTTAAATCCTTTTAGATGGAAATTAATTGTAATCTATAAAATTTAACAGTGCGCTATACACAAATTCTACAGAATAGAAATTTCTGAGCTTTTATTACACGGATAATGATTTGGCAATAAAATTTTGGAGCGAATAAGTCAATACCTGAACGAAATAAACACTGATTTACTTCTGGCAGTAAATTGTTTTTCCTTTAACACTTGAATAAAAAGGATATGGAGAAAAGGAACTTTCCATGCTGCTTTTTAGTATCAATGATAACCCAGTGGCTGAGTGGTAGTGTATCACCCTTCCCCATCACACGTTCGAGTTTCAAATCCCGGACTGGGAGAAGTCGACTCAGCCTTTCATCCCTTCTGTGGGTCGATAAATGAGTACCAAGATTGCTTGGGAACTGAACACTGGGTGTTTCCCATCAGACTGACCACTTGACCGAAACATCTGTACATGTACCCCAGTGCCTAAGGACACGTAAACTGAGATATGCACAGTAGGCCAACAGTAGGCTTTTGAGCCACTGAGTTCAGTTCAGTTCTTTAATATCAATAAATTTTCTCAGAGGCTTTTCAGTAACAACAAAAACATGCTTGGTCACCGGTAGTTCAAGGCTTGGTGATACCAAAGACCTACTGTGTAGAGGATCTGATGCACGTTAAATCTGTCAAGGCTTAAAGTCCTCAAGTTGGCATGGTGTGGAAGTTTGGTGAAGTCTGTTCTGGTGTCGTCCCTTCATTTGAATGAGATTCAAAATCATGTGATACGTTGCCAATATCCCATGTGAAGCTTTAGGATGCGACTTTATGAAGAATCAAATGGAATAGTCCATTGCTTATAGAAAGATACAGAAAAGAAGCTTGGTCTTGGAACTCAGTAATTAAAGATGAGAATAATTTGATTTATGATGTTGTGAGTCACGTCATGTGCAACGACACAATACTGGGCAACTTCAATAGCTCGTTGGACCACCTCCAGCTGCAATACATGCCGCCACACGGTCCGGCATTGAGTTGATTAGACACCTTATGTTGTCCTGAGGCAGAAGGGCCCACAAATCTTGAACAGCCAACTCTAAATCATGTACAGAGGGACACGAAGGCATCTGCCATTTTAGCTGATCCCACACGTGCTCTACAGGGGGGAAATCGGGGGAGCGGGCCGGCCATGGAAAAGTCAGAAAATGACGTATGAAGTCTTGAGCAACTCTTGGTGTACGCGGACGAGCATTATCTTGCTGGAAAATTGCCCCTGGGAGACCATTTAGGAAAGGCCCTACATGGGGTCGAAGAATATCATCAACGTAACGTTGGCCTGTTAAGATTTGACGCATCACAATTAAAGTGGACCATTTATCATAGGCTATGGCCTCCCAGACCATTACACCAGCTGTGCAGGCAGCGTGACGTAGAACAGTGTGGGGGAAATTGTTCCGCTCACCAGGGCGCCTCCACACCCGTACACGGTTATCATCTGTCCCCAAAACAAACCGGGATTCATCACTAAACACAACCTTTTGCCAATCTGTGACATTCCACATTGATCTGGCTTGGCACCACTGTAGACGCAGTTGCCGATGTTCCGGTGTTAAAGGGAGTGCACGGAAAGGGCGCTTGAATTTAAGATTTGCTTCTGCAAGGTGTCTGCAAATTGTTTGTGGAACAATTGCTACGCCTACGTCTGCTCGAATCGTTGAACGAGTCACTGTGGGGTCCACAAGTGCTTGCCGCACGATCCTTCGATCTTCTCTCCTCGTGGTCTTCCTGGTCGCTCCAGACCCGGTTTCACCTGGTCAGCAACACGGCGTGTCGACCAGCCTGCAGTTTTCATACCGATGATCAGGCCTCTCTCAAGCTCGCTTAACTGTGAGAAATGTCTTCTAGCACGTTTATCTGGCATGTTTCGCATAACAAAGTCTTCCTACAATCGGCGGGTAATTGTCACGTTTATGAATCTTCAAATTTGCGCTAGCTTATATAGCACCCTGTTCTTGATTGTAGCGTCACTGTGTATGAGCATGCGTATTGGCATAAAACTTGGATCATTTGCATATCACATTACGCTGTACTTATTTGCAAAGTTTCGCGATTGTACTTAGCTTCCTTCCTGTGTCGCTATTTTCAATGTTCCTGAGTGTTCCTTGATATCGATGATATTTTAAAGCTTCTTCTTTGAAATGTGTGTATTTTAACTATAATATATTTTCTATAAGATTATACATATGTATATATAAAAAATATTTCATTAATTTAAAGATAAATAAGAAACTGATGAAAATATATCACTGTTTTTGCGTCAGTGGGGTTTAAATATGCTAATACTTAATTTAGAACCCACTTTTTTTAATCTGAAAATGTTTTAGAATTAAGTCTTTTTCAACTTATATCAGGCGAAAAAAAGCAATCCTCATATATAATGCATACTTTAATATTCATGAAAATTTTCACAAAATTCGGTGATATTATATATATATATATATATATATATATATATATATATATGTATATATGTGTGTGTGTGTGTGTGTGTGTAAATAAATAAACCGATTAAGTTCTATTATCTACGGAAATACGAGCCATTTCGTTTAGACAGGAAATGGAAAAGTAATAGTAAGCACTAACGGATAATAAAACCTGAAATAATGATATAATGCTAGAAAGTTATGGGGAGTTTAAAAAAATGTATACTCCAATTTAATGTAAATTAATCAAATTAATTTGCATGAGAATGTGGATAAAATATTAAAATTTTTCAGAAATTACTTTTTTGCAACAAGATCCATTTTTATTTGGGCTTTTATGACAAAATGGTACCTACGTATTTTATAACCGTCGATCAAATGCCCCAAATCACAAAACATTGCCAAATACCTCTATCGTTTCTCCCCCTGATGATATATATTAAATATTTCTACGTATTAATAAGTATATAGGATATTAATACAATACATATATGATATAATAGTTTGATAGTAACATTTATGACAAATATTTTTTTAATTCATATTTAATATGCCTTACTAATGGAGGTACAAATCTGTAATAAATTGTTACATACAAGCTATAATTGACCATGGTCCAAAATTGTGAAGTTCATATCTAATAGCTCTTGTGCAGCTGTAGAGACAATTTGTTCAACCAATCTTTTCAAATCACAACTTTTAACCACTGCCTAAGGTCACGGACTCGTGACCGGCGTGTTATGTGTTCAAGCCTTATGCCGCTGAAGACCCACCGTGTATAAGAGCTGATTCACGTTAAATCTGTCGGGTACACAAACATTATCACATGAGTGTGGTGTGGAAGCTAGGAAAGGGAGTTGCTGGCTCAGGCGTCGTCATCGTCACGTGACTACGGTTAAAAGTTACGAGGTCCATCGCCAAAAGCCCTCGTGAAGCTGAATAGGGCGAAGTTAATATTCACTCACTCACTCCAGTCGTTGCCGAAGATCGTAGAAGTTACCTGAGATTATAATTCAATCCAGGCTCTGATATTCAAGCGTTGAAATTGAAGTCTGAACCCAATGGATTAGGAGATGTGCTTAGTATCACTCTAAAACAAAATTATTTAAATAAATTCATATTGAAACATATTATCTTTAGGCAATCTGTCTATAGTAGTCATTCACAAATTTTAATGAATAAATGTCCATCATAGCTTATTCATCGAATTGTATTTTTTATACTTGACGTTTATTTTGTATGGGATAAAATACATTTAAAGATATCTTTTAATTAATGTTTATATAAATTTATTTAAATAACGCATAAAACTAACTTACACAGTAATCAAATGCACTAATACAAACAAACAAATTAAAAATTAAATCACAGATAAGTATCATCATAAGTTACAATATTCTCATGCAAAAAAATAAAAAAGATGCACGTTTAATTTACGCAAAAGCTTTTAAACACAGAGTTTCAAAACTGTGTTTCAACAGTAAATTTAGAGTTATGCTTCAGTTCGTGTTAATTAGATGTAATACAAGCCGCTAAAGATATATATATGCAAATTTTCTGTCTATTACCATAAAGTATTACCAGCTTATATGCGCATTCTAAATTAGAATTTTAATTACTCATAGACTTATCTAGACATCACAATTACAAAAGTGACTTAATACGAAGGAGTTTCAGCTTTTCGAAAGGATGGCAATTCTTGTTAACTTACGCGCCCAAACGCTTATCACGCAACGGAAATTTTAAACCTAAATGATGATACTGCAGAATATAACTTTAATTATAGTTAAGCCCCATTTTACTACTTCTAAAACTTTTAACGATGAATTTTTCCCCTTTTTAACAAAAACAAAGCTAGCCATCAACAGATAGAAAGCTATATATGGAAAGTAATAAACTCTTCTTTAAATAGCCTTTTTACTCCATCAGTTTCTCTGTTTTGCTATCTTTATAATTTCTACATATAGAGCAATGTTTATGTTTGAAACATTAGAGATACATTCTTTAACTATGTTTATAGTTTTATCAAAGAATTGTGAAACTAAGTAACTGTGTTTCCGGTAATAAGAATTTTTATATTCTTTCGTGTACTATTCAAACTTAATACGTTTTTGTAATTATATTTAATGACCTGAACGATTGTGTGTGTGTGTGTGTTAAGGAAGCTTGTTTTTACAATTAGTTTGAAAAAGGTATAAACTTCCTAATGGAGAACTCTGTGTTTTGCAGAAATTGAATAAAATTCGTTTCCATTCTAGTGTAATTCCCGAAAAAAAATGTTCAATCTGATTTAGAAAAAGAAAAAAAGTTTTAAAATCTTTCATTTGAAACATTAAATCCGGGATATACAAAATAATATAGTATACTGTAAAAATACTTCTAATTTGGTTTTATATTTAAATGCAGGGATATTTTTTAAATAATTTTCAGATATAAATAAAATATCCTTTAAAATAACACATTTTGCCTTAACTTTCTAGAAAGTGGAATATTTCGTTGCATTTATAATTCTTTTGTCATTAAATCATTTCCTTTTATTTTTTTCATAAAATTTTACACAGCTCATTTTCTGTGTGTGGGCTTTTTTAAAAAAATAAAAAAATAACCACAATTATCAAATATTTTTAAATTTCAAAGCCGTTCTGGATGTGTCGAGATTCAGTTGCCATGCGGCTTTGAAGTTTTTCCACACTCACCCTATTTTACTGACATCACCCTAGGTGACTTTTCTTATATCCAGAATTAAAAAAACAAACAAACTTGGGGGAGGGGTGGATATTTGACAACAAAAATGACGTCATTTAACAGGTGAAACAATTGTTTTCCACGCTATGTGTTAAATTCTATAACGACAACTATCGAAAGGTCAAGGTATGCTGGAAGAAATGTGTAACTCTGGATCATAACTACATAGAAAATCTTATGAATAAGTAATAAAAATAAGTTTCTATCTAATTACTTCTATTAATAATTTTTTTAAAAAAATACGATACTACCTCAGATTTAGGGACGCGATAGTACAAGGCATAAGCCCAGTTAATGAGTAGTAGCGTATCGTGCTTCCACGCTACAAGTCCAAGGTTCAAACCCCGAAATTAGCAAGGTCAACTCAACCTTTCATCTCTTCAGTGGGTCAATAAAGGAGTACCAAACTTGTTTAGGAACTAAACACTGGGCAGTTCGCATCAGACTGAGCACCTGACCGGAACATCAGCTCATACACCTCACTGCCCAAGTTTATGAAACGTTATATGAGCACCATAGGTCTTGGAATTATATGGGCTGTTGTGCCACTGAATTTTAGATAGTTTTAACCGTAACGGGGCAGAAAGAAATGAGGGCAAAATCCATCGTAAGTTGAAAAAATGTCAGTTAGTAATAGGGTTAAAAGTCCTCACGTTTTGTAAAAGTTTTGAGTTGAGTACAACTCATAGCTTTAGATAACATATTCTTAATTTAGCTGTAAAAAGGTGGCAATTACGAGTTTCTATTCAGTTAAACATGATTATAAAAGCTCTTTCATTTTCAGTTTATCTCTTAAGCAAAAGAATCACGAGGCTAAAGAAACTATTTTAGCAATGTCAAATCAATACTCACCAATAATCATTAAGTACAAAATCAAGCATAAAGAGTTTTCAATTACGTCTCAAATACTTTGAACTACAGTATCCAAAGAATGTGTGTAGAATTTAGAAGGATTTTTTGTCACTCTTTATTACCCCATGACTTTAAAAATGTCCCCAAATTATCTACAGCATCAGTATAGATGTTTAACATCACAACACTCATTAATTTATATACTGTTATGAATTTGATGTAATTAATGCCCAAAATAGTGTGGATAATTAATATCTGGATATTTAATACTTTAATATTGTTTTCTGTTGTATTTTTTTTGTAATATTCGAAGGCAAAGTCGTCCCTTACATTATACTGTTTCAATGAAAACTTGGCAAAATATTGGCAATACGGCCACATTGGCATCATTTTTGGCAATTTGATCATCATGTTTGGGACCATATTTGGCGAAGCCACGGATACTTCTGGAAATCACTGGAGAAATCTATTAACATCACGATCTGTTACGCAAGTGGATTTTTTAGAGAAAGAGCTGGAAGGCAACCGCACAGACTATAAATAGCCGTCGCTTACGAAAACTGAGTCAGTATTACTTCAGCTGTTGAAGAGTTCACTAGCGAGCGATTGCTTGTGTATTTGTATTTTTAGACACTGATAGTAGTGTCCAAGAGCTGTACAAAGTATGAAAACCTTCCGGGACTGCGAAGCCTTCTGCGAATTTTGCGGCTGTGTTCTGTATTTTTAAGGATTGTTTTTCGACAAAAATTTTCCTCGCTCTTAAAGAATTGGTTAACTCTTTAAACTAATATCATAAAATAAGCAAATCCCGATCTACGTAAAAATATATATAATAAGTAAGAATTCAATTTCAAATTTACATCAGATAAGTTAAATTGTTTTATGCAAGAATCAATCAGTATCAGTCTTCTGTATTGTTTCTAGCGTATCATTCAGTAATTTACAACAATAGTTTAAAACTCAGACATGCGTCTAGTATTTTAATTTTTCAGTATTTAGACAATTCTTAATATTTCAGTTTGCCAGTATGAAATATATTGAAAGATAAAATATATGTATAAAAAAATAGACATATTTGAAAACGAATTCTATACTTACATATTCAATGAAAATCATCATTGTACAATCAAAGCTTTCAAATTTGTTTCGCTTATTTCAGCTCTGAATTCTATAGAGTAGTCACTGAAGCAAAGACTTTTAGTATTAAAGACAAAATTAATTATTTTTTTTTAATTCTGGAATAAAATTAGAAATATTAATTGAACTTCTTTTTATGTTTATAGAAAACTAAAATAAAATGTATTTGAACTTAGGAAGGATTCTTTTTGTTAACCGACAAAAAGCATTAAAATTGGTGAAAGTATCATTTTCCGCACTTCTATTCATCATAAAAATTACACTTTTCTCTAAGTCCGATTCTTTGAATTCGATTGCATGTTTACATATTAACAGATTTTCAATTTTTTAAAGTATATTAACTGTTTCAAATATATACACGAATTTATAAGATAATAAGCAAGCTATTTAATCTGAAAAAATCTTTTTTTCATTTTGAATGTAAAATAAACGTTTTGAAATAAACTGTATGTGTACTGATAAACTATTTTACTCTGCTTTCATATCTTTTCAAATTAATATCTTTGGGATATATTTATTTATTTAAAAAAGCAAGCTGTGAATTTTGTTTTCGAAATGAATAGTTGTGTTATATTTTACTTCATATATTTTCAATTATTTAGGATATTTTCAAAAGTATGATGTGTACCAAATAAAATACACTTCATTCATAAATCTAAGTATTTCATTTATTTTGCTTTTAAATCTGTTCATTCCAATTTAAAATAAACATAACAATATATCAAATACTTCAAAATAATTTGCATGCAGTTTTATTTAAGTTAGGAAATATTTCTTACAAGAATTTAAATAAATATAACTTTGTATTTGAGTTTTCAGATGATTTTTCCTTCACTTTTTTCATTTGTAATGTTTATAAAGCTATTGGGACAACAAATTTTTCTTAGAAAATAGTGGCCTAAAATAAGCATACTAAGTTATATAAGAAATAATGTTCATAAAGTTTTTATCATTAAGTTTGTTAAAATGATTTTTTTCTAATTTTTTGTAATGAATTCCCATATTTACTAAACTTTATCAAAAGTCTGGAGCTAATTTTGTTCAGTTTGAAATAAATGAAACATTTTAAGTAAGAAAAAAAAACCCTTTTTCTAACAAATTCTGTAAGCTTTGAACGTTGGTTGCAATATTTGTTATTTTGAAACTAATTTTTTCCTCAAATATACATGGTGTTGCCAAATTCAGCCGACAACTTAAGAGGGATGGCAGTCGGCAGAACGGAAACGACTAATCACCATAGAACAAGGGGTCGAAAACCACTCTTACTGTTTGAAGATAGAGAATGTGGGAATTTGGAGCACCGTGGTAGGGTTGAAGAAACTTGCACACATGCAAATTTTCCATATCTGACGGAGTTGCTGCAGGGAACACCAGCCGTTGAGTACCAGAACATTTGGTTCATGCACGGTGGTGCAGTGGTACATTTTTCGATTGCAGCACGAAACCACCTCCATGCTATATTTCACGGGAGGTGGATCGGATAATAAAGCTACAATAACTTGAACAAAATATGTTAGTTTTGCCTGTAAATAACATTCCTTAATGTTAGCGAAAAGTATCTGTGATTTGTGTCCTTTATTTAAGTCTCGCACATTTGAAACATTTTAATTCAGTTTGTTTGAATTTCTTTTTTCAAATTAACAAAAAAAAAATTGAAAAGTCCTTAAAAAGAGGTGTGTGAGTATACTTTCTCTCAATTAAATTATTCACTGGAATTATTGAAAAATAAAATTATCACTAGAAATTAAATCTTAAAATTATCACTCAATTAAATTGTTCACTGGAATTATTACTGGAATTTTTATCATGTACAATAAAAATAATTAGTAAAAAAACAAGTAATATAAAAAATTTAAGTCAATTCCTACTTAGATCAACAAAGAAAATTTTATTTTAGCTATTTTTTATTAAATAGTTACAATTAATATAAATATGTTTATACATATGACAGAATCACAATATTAAGTGGTAATTAATTTTATTAATTATCATTCAAGTATCGTATTGTCAACCAAAACACAATCGGGTATATAAAAGTTCAGTTCAACCGAATGCTTTAAAACAAAATCTTTTAATGTTTTGATCCAAGTCACTAAAAATGAAATCATCGTGGTTGTACATGTAATTCTTTATATAATTAGTTTCAGTCAACTAATTTTTAGTAATTATGATTAAATTATCGTATTTTTACCCCTAACAATAGTGTATAGATAATTGCATTTCAAATGTGACAAAAAATCCTTTTCATTCATTTCCTGGCGACACAAGTCGCCAAAAAGGATGCCAACGTGGCTGTATTTGTAATTATTTGAGTAAGTAGCTTTGATCAATTAATTTTTATTAATTATATTTAAATTACTGTAATGTCATCCGAAATAATCATGTATGTAAAATTTCAGCTCAATTGTGTGTGTGTGAGCGCTTTAAATTGCATTTTATGAACGATTGAAAATTGCACCAAGATAAATAAATATATTTAGAGTATGAGCTAATAGTAGGAATTGAAAAAGAATCGGCGTGATTCCGTCACCCCACGCTACTACTAACGTTGGTATCGAGAGCGCGACTTCTTCCGGGTTAAAAACCTGCTTTATAGAGTAGCTGATGCTCGTTAAATCCATCGAAGCTCAAAGTCCTCACATTGACGAAGAGGAGAAGTATGAAGAGTAGGGTGCTAGCTCAGATGTCATCATCCTCCCCAGACCACGGTACATAATTACGAGGTCCGTCATTCTGATGTGGCTTTGAAATGTGACGGTGATAAAAAATCAATCAACCTTCACAATTCTGTGCAGAGAAGATTTCGTCTAGCATGGTGTAGAAAACACTGACATTAGAGGAGGCAGCTGTGCGATACCATTCTATTCACTGATAAGTCCTGATTCAGCCTGGCTACTGATTTTTGATGTGCAGTCATTTGAGGGGGCGATTTTCAACAACATATTTTCCAACATACTCCGAGAAAGTGATAGATATGACGGCAGTGATTTGATGGTATATTTAAGCGTCATAGTGTACGGGTGCAGCAACCTCCGTATCTTCGACGGACATTCTGTGACTACTGTGAAGGAACTAATTGTGGAACCTTATCTTTGTCTGAAACAGGGGTGCAGTGCTCACTGATTTTATTTTTATGGATGGCTGCTTTCATCTACATAGAGTTTATCTGAACGACGCTATTATTAAATGAGAGAATATTTGCTGAGTTCATTGACAAGCGCAGTTTTTAATTCTAAAGAGGATGTTTTAGATCTGGGATGGCCAACCTTTGTAGGAAGAGTGCCACTAACAGATTTTAAAAAAAATTATGCGAGCAACTTACAAATTTTCCAGAAAAAAACTATGAGAAAGTGAAAAAAAATCTTACTTATATGTTTATTATGGGATTTTTCTATGCAAGCGGAATGTTTTTTTTTTATGTAGCTCTATATAAGTAATTCAATTTTTTTAAAAAATATAATAACACAAAATATTAACTTATGTCTAACTCTTAATAAAGTTTTTGCAGGTTCAATCAGTTACGTTTGGTATAAAATAAAAATGAGTAACTTAAAGCTACACGGTACACTTTTTCAAAAATGTTTTTAGAGACAGTTACAGTAAAAATAATTGATGTTTTATATTTAGATTATATTATTAAGCTGATTCTGTAAGCAAAAAGTCAGTTTGACTAGCCATTATTTTACAATTTTAAAAAATTAGGAATTTTTGAAGTTTTTTCAAACTTTTATAAAATACTCAATTTTTAAAATTTTTTAGTAATTTTAAGTTATTTATGATTCTTAGATTATTACAAACAATATTTAGTATGGATTTGAAAATCTATTCCCTTGTTGATTTTTAATAATTATTTTCTAGAAAAACCTGGAAAACACGAAAATTTTTAAAATATCAAATTTAGCATTTTTTAGAAAAATAACTAGAGTTCTCAGCCCTAAATCCATACTAACTTTTATAGAACATACATTTGGCAGTATATATAAAAAAATTCAAGGCTCTATCTTGAACAGGAAAAAAGCCTTAGGGATTAGAAAACACTTATACCTTCAAAATTAAAAGTCTGAGAAAAACGCATTTAAAGTTTGTAAAGTCACAAAACAAAAACTTATAATGCCCGTAAAACTCTAATTTTTTTAATATGTTATTTTACAATGTATGTTCTACATTAAAACACTATTTTTATTAAATATGACTGAAAATTATATTTTTAATTCAAAATATATTTTTGCTTAATATTGATAGCATTTGTTAAGACGTCAGTTTATTCAGCTTTATCTTAACCTAATATTTCACAAAAGTTTTGAAACACGAAGGATTTATGTACAAAACAATAATGATACTAACTTAAGCTAAAAATAGTCAGGTTTCCTCATAATATTTAATTTTTTTTCAGTTTTAAATTGGGGCAGTTTAGGAAGTTTTAGCTCTTGTGTCGTACGACTTTAAAATACTTAAATATAGTACTACAATATGTTTAGTATAATGTAGTTCGGTATACATCAAGGGAATATTCAGTTATATCTGCAGCATTTGAATTCAGAATACTTGTATTCGGAAGTCTGCAGAATCAGCTGAGGACTGATTTTTAGATACATCATTTTCAGTAGTATTCCATCTCTTCGGAATATTGTTTCCCACAGAAAGCCAGAACGTATTTGCCATGGCATTTTCTCTACAGGAAAAAATTAATGATAAAGCTTTTAAGTTATATAAACTATTTTTAAAGCAAAAATTGGCCATGAAATTAATCTTTATTAATTAATTATGAAAACTCAACTGACTTAAATTTCAAAATCTCGCAATTGATTCTCATTTGGAAAGCCAGCTAACAAAATAATAAAGAAGTATTTGGTACTTTTTATTGTAATTCAATAAAGTTTATTTAAAAATAAATTTTGAGATTTTTTGGTCTGAGACAGCAGAATTTCAATTCAATTGTAAAAAAATTGTGATTTATTATTATGTTTTCAAATTTTATAATAAGTCTTCGCGTGTCACTGTGGTACGCGTGCCGTGGGTTGGCCACCCTTGTTTTAGATGTTGTTTGGTAAATCTTTTTCTCTTCCAAAACCATCCAGTACGTGAAAATAACGTTTCAGGAGGAGTGTGGCAGACTGTGCCACGGATTTTTAAAAACTGTATAACTTACAATATGAAATCATAATGTGAAAGCTGTATAATTGTAAATGGAGACCATACTCTTAAGTAATCCATTTTTAATACATTTTTTAGTCTTTCTTGCATTGATAGGCCATGCTGTCAATAATTCGTGTATACTATATGACTAATCAACTTTGACGGAATTGAAAAAAAAAATTGTAAGACTTTATTACGCTTACAAATTTTATTTATCTCATATTCAATTGGATATAAGCTGCAAAATATATGTTACATGAAAACATACATTTTTGTTCAAATATAAATATCTTTTATAGAATATTTTTGTAGGGCATTTCTTTTATGTTAAAACATTCTTTTATATCGTTTTATCTACTTTGTGGAATATTTTAAATGGTATTTTTAAAAAAATTATATAATGAGTTTATTTTTACTTAATTTGCACATGTAAACTTATAAGTTCAAATGGAACGAAAGCAAAGAACCCTGAAGAAGTATAAAATAAGCATAAGTATTACAATTATGTTTGTTTAGTTGCAGGGTTTTATTATTCAAAATGGAACAATTTTTATAGAAGATCGTGTTTCGACACTTTGAATTCAGCTGAATGAATTTGAATTTTTAAAAGAACTTGATACTTTTAACCGGGTTTTCGAAATATTTTCTTATCACTTGCCTTTTAATGCTCATTTTTCATTCTTTCTATTAAAATTATCATTTCCTGTTCATGAGAATTGAAACTTTATTAAACCAAGGAAAAAAACTTGGCATAATACTTTCATTTTAAGGCATTTAACTTTTAAATTTTAAGATTTAAAAATCCATTAACGTTTTGCATCTATGATATCTTCATTATCTATCATTGTTAATGATCTATTTATTAATTTTTAAGTCACAAATATACAGTTCCTACTTATAATTTTGCTCAGTTAATTATTTTTTTGAACTGGAGATTTTATTAATTTATAGATTTTTAATATTTTTTTCTATTTTTTTTACGATTTTTTTGTATCGTTACGTACTTAAGAAAATTGTTAATTTTTGTATATTTAACTATGTTCTGAAACACATTAATATTTTTTTAACTAAAAAAGACGCGTAAACAGGGATCATGTTAACTATTAGCATGCTTTTGAAGGCTATCGATTTGGAACTCAATTCGAATTTCTAAGGTAATTGAAAAAAGCATAAATTTGTGTTGGGGACATTTGCTACTTTTTATTAAAATAAATGCCTTTTTATTAATAAAATTATGATTTTATTTTTCTCAGTAATCTGGTAAGATTACCTTTGAAATTTAACACGTAATTAATTTAACATATTGGCTTATTACTTTCCAGGCACAATTTATTAAGACCATATATCTTGTTACTTTTTTCGTTCTTTAACAATGATACAATGAATTTACACACTCTTGTAGCAAAAGCAACTATACTTAATCTTTCTTTCCTCGCTTTTATGTTTTCCCTGCATTTTAAGTCATTCCGCTGTGAAAATAGTATTACAGAACTTTGCTGGTTGATTGATTGTTTATTTAAGTCTCACTCAAAAGTTACAAGAGAGCTATTGTCAAAATCCTAAGTGTACCATGCTCACATAAAAGGGTTTAGAGCAGGGCTCTATATTTTGTACAAAAATTTTGGTGTACCCCCCCAAACACCTTGTACAAAGTTTGCGCACGCTTAGGTACTTCTATTTCAGTATGTGTTTTATTTATAGTATATATTATTGCTTTGCAATAAGTTTTTACTTTGAATATAGTGATTTAGAAATGTTAATTAACAAAATAAAAAAAAAATATTATGTAATGTAATTTACACGGCAAATTATGCATAAACTATAATCTGTTTATTAAGTGCAGTCATTTTGACTTTGTTCACTACTGATATCATCACCTATTATTAACAACGATATATGCAAGATTTAAGTATTAGTAGTAAGGATGTGCTTGATTATTTTTAATTATGTTATTGTGTGAATCTTGGAATAATAGTTGACATTGCCAAACAAAGTATTCCCTCAATATTCTTTAGATTTGATCGATGCTTCAATAAAAATTCATATAATCAGTTAAATTATCTATAAACTTTCTCCGATAAAAATGCTTCTCGTGTGAAGCGGATGAGTTTCCCAGTGATGCGATTTTGAAAGCATTGGACCGTGGAGCACCATATAATGCGAAAAACTAGGAGTGGACGAAGGAAGGTGACACGAGTAAGAGATGGTAAATGACGGTACAGCTTCTTCTAGCCAGTTGACAGGGTGTTGGTCTACTACTACCGATGTATTAACACCGGCTTCGTCAATTCGTCAATGTCTGATGCACCGTGGACTGTGTGAAAAGATTCCTTTATACAGGATCCCGCTCACGAAACTATCGAAGGCTGCGTCTGCAATGGGCTGATAAACACAAAGCCTGTCGGGCTGAATGACAGCCAGTTGTCTTTTCTGACGAATCTCACTTTAATTTGTGGAAATATGATGACCGCATTCGCGTTAGACGCTATGCCGATAAAAGCTGCTTTCCAGAGTGCATTGTCGAACGTCATAGTGGCCGAACACTCAGAGTTGTAGTCTGGGGTGCAATTTCGTATTATGGACGATCAGCTGCTACGAATTGAAGATAATTTGAATAGCCAACGGTATGTCTAAGAAATATTTGAACCCCAAAACATTCCCTTCCTTCAAGGCATCCATGGAGTTATTTTTCAAGAGGATAATGCATGCCTAAATGTTGAAAGGAATGCTGGAGGTTTCTTTTCAGCCCAACACATTAACTTCTTCCTTCGCCTACTTGTTGTCCGGATATGTCGCTTATTCAACTTGTGGGGGGATTTGGTTGGTTGAAGTCTCGTTCGTAATTCAAACTTTGGGTATAAAGACGAACTTTGGGTGCGCATACAAATAATATGGAATTTTCTTCCATAAACCGGCATTCAACATGTGTTTGACTCTGTGCCACTTCATATAGCAGTACTCATTGTAGTGGTTAGTGGCTACACCAAACACTAATTTCGGACAATTAATGTTATTTTTTTGCTTTGAAAATTTATTTGTATCAATACAAATCGTATGTGTATTACATTTCATTTAATTCTGATTAATCCTTTATGGTGTTGTATTTTTTAAAAATAGCAGTTTATATATATATACATTCATAAATTGCATATATATATATATATATATATATATATATATATATATATATATATGTGTGTGTGTGCATGTAAGTGTTACAGTTAAAGCTCGAAAGACGTTAATGGGCAGATTACCTAACTAATCTGCGGATTAACTAATATTTTTTCGTTAAGTGCAGAATCAAGAGATTTCCGTATGTAAACTCGTTAATATTCTCATTAGCGGTTTCCGCATCATTTAAGTTCAAATATTTGTTTCTCCCATTTCTTTTCCCTACTCCTTCCCTTTCTCTCTTTGCTTTTTGTTTGGTTTCATCAGCGTCTGATCGTCTCTGGTTGCTTTTATTTCTCATAATTTGTTTCGGATTCCAGTGCGCAGCATAGCTTATTCTATTTTCAAATTCCTTCCTGCCTGTTAGCACAAGAATTTCCTTTGTGATTGTTTTAAAAGCAGAGAGAATTTAACTCCAAGTATGCAGTCAAGCACCATATTGGTCAGTAAAATGAACAGAAGCTTCATCGAAAATCTCTTTATCAAAGATTCAGAATACAATAGTGTCTTAATAACAAAACAAAAGTATGAATCAATAATTGAAGATTTAAGGCGAATAAAAGTTTCCAAGAAGAAAGATAATACCTCGAGATTATCGAATGATTCAAAGGTATGATGTGTTGACTGTTCAAGGCAGTGAAAAACTCATTAAGGTGTTGTCACATGCGCGAGATAACGCGAAAAGATTTGTCCATGCCAAAGAATTGTTTGGCATATTATATTTCACTCATTTGTTAGTTGGTCACGGTGGAAGTGACAGATATGTTCATTGTACGATCGTATTAAAATGACTCTTTAGATGTCAAAAAATAAACAAACAACATTTACTTTAAGAGCACAGAAACACTCTCCTTTTATTCCACCAAACATCTTATTTTTCCTTTAACGACTGCCTAGTGAATAATGTGATTAATGGATGTATAGTGGATAATATGCATATTAACGAATGTATAGTAGGTAATATGCAGGTTATTTAGGTAATTTCAGAAGGCTCACCCCTTTTAATATGCAAATTACTGACTTAGTCTGCAGATTGACTAATTTTTTTGCATATATATATACGTATTAACAATGAAGAATCTATGCAATACTTCTTTTTCAATTCTTACTATTAGTTCACTCTCTCCCTGTATATACTTATGCATACATACATATATATATGTATCTTGTTCAAAATTTTAATCGTTAATGAAATAGTTTCTATTCATCCATTCAAGTTCAAATACATTTTTTTAAACTTGTAGTGGATGACACTTGATGTTGCAGGTTTTTCAAACATTAATTCATTAATTAAATTAAAATTGAATAAATAGTATCAAAAATAATAGTCCAACAGCATATATAGAAAGGAAAATCGTTCTTTGTGTCACTGAATCGCAGTGGATAAGGTGTTGGATTTCTAATTCAAAGGTCATGGGTTCGAATCCCAACAACAGTGGCCTAATTTCTGAGAATGTAATTTCTTTTTTATTACACTCTTTTATTAGAATAATTAAATTTAATCGATGAGCAAATAGTAAGACACCAAAAACATCCAACACCCTATATAGAAAGGAAAATGGAAAATTGCAAGGAAAATCACTGTCTATTTTGTTACTTAATATTGTGAGTCTGTCATATATATATATATATATATATATATATATATATATATATATATATATATATGTGTGTGTGTATTTGTATTAATTATAACTATTTAATAAAAAGCAACTAAAATAAAAATTTTCTTTGTTGACCTAAGTAGGAATTCATTAATTTTTTTTTATATTATTTGTTTAAAAAAAGTTCTGTTGAAACTTTTCCAAAAAATAAAAGTTCTATTGGCAATGGTTCGTGTAATACGGAACCATGATCCTGGGACAGATTATTAAAACAGTTTAAAACAAATTTTATGATACTTGGAAATATTTTGAGACTATTTAAGCAAATAATATTTTTCGCAAATTTTGTTGCATCCATCAACACATAGGCAAAATTTGAACAAGTACAAATTTAACACGAGTAAAATAAATTACAGCATGCGCACTTTTACTTTGATGTAAAAAAAGAGTGTGCTGTCATTCTCTCTCTCTGAATATATATATAAGCAAGATCTCTCTCTATATAAAGCAAAATTAAAGTAATCTATAAAAACAAGCCCAAATGGAAATAATAAAAAATATTCTGAAAATGAACACAAAATACATCACACAAATCAGTTTAAAAGTAAATCAATGTTCTGCAAATCAAAATTTTTTAAACAAATATTTTTAAAGAGTTTATAAAATTGATTAAAGAAATAACCATTCGTTAACCATAATTGTCTCAATAAAGAATTGATTTTACAGTAAAAAACCACTCATTCAACCAGAATAAAAAATTTTTAATGACCTTTACTTAGCAAAATATTTTCATAGTACAGATATAATGTATTTATATCTCAGAAAAAGGTCATTTGTATCTCTAAAAAAGAACACAAATTAAAATTAAGTAAATAAAACTCTAGCACTCTTCGTCACTGCTTTGACTCCGCTTAAAACTTACAGCAATATTTTAACTAGGCTAAAACATTCTTTCACATTTTAACGGTGAGTCTTTTTTTAAAAAAAATGCCCCTTTTAGATCAACAGATGAATAAAATGGCCAAAAATATTCTCTAGCCGCAGACGCAGCGCATCAATTAAATCTGTCTTTCATTTCATGAGAATGACGATCCAAAAAGAAATGAAATCAGCCGAAAACTTGGCCACAGCTGTATCTCTGTTTTCTTCCTTTCCTTCCCTGGAGAAAACGACTCCCGGGGTCACATAAAATTGGCTCGTTGCTTATATGCGGAAGCTTGGTTTCAGTTGCAAGGTGGAAATGAAGTGTTACCATCCATCTTACCTTTACCAACAAACATCCGAGATAGCCATCAACTGACCACTTTTTATGAAGGCAATAAAGAAACACTCTGACATTTATTGCTTTTGCTTAGACATTCGATATCTTGTCCCAGGGGCATTTATTGCATGAGTCACACTTTATTTTACGTGACTGCTGGATTCTCAGCATGCCTCCTTCTGAATTTCTGTCGATTAAAGGATTGGTGGATCTTACACAGCACGACAGCCGAATTTGGGAGAAATTGCACTGGGACACGACAGTTCTTTATGAAATGAAAGAGAAAGTGGGAATTGTAATGGATGTCGGATTTTTGATTTAGGGGAAATGAATTTCATGGGATCTGATTTTTGTTTTCTAATATTTATGAACTGAGAAATAAAAAAAAATACGAAACTGATTTATGGTATTGTAAATGCAGTAAAAGATTTATTATAATAAGCTTATTTTATATTGAGAATTGAACAGCATTGTAATAATTTTATGTGAATAATTCCAAGCATATATATCAAAAATTGATTCTTAGATGAGAAATAACATACACGATACCTTATATGCTTTTAAATTAAATATTTTTAAAATAAATGAATATTGCTTTTTTCGAAAATAAATTATTGTTTATAGGAAGATTTGGTATTCAGTTTAGAATTATATAATTTACACATCTTTAGAAAAAGTCTTCTGAATGTGATGAACTGTAAGCATTTAGATCTAAATTCAAATAATTGAATGATTATCAAAAATAAGAGTTACAGATAAATGGTTATCATGTAATCTTACTTTTTATATAAATTTATTTTTCAGTTATTTTAAAAGGATTTAATTAGAGGTTAAAAAAGAGTATTATATGCTACTGAAGGTAAATTAAATTGTTAACTCTATTTCTATGGCAGTCATATTGATAAAAACAAAAATTTAGTTCCCAAAGATCTGAGATTAGAATCAAGAGCAAAACAAAAACAATTGCGTGGAGAAACGGAAGTTATAAGAAAATAACTGCTGAGTTCCTTGATCCTTACTGAAGGAGTATAATACTTCGAAAATAATCCAGTTTCGATTTTTTTTGACAGCTCAGAATTAGAAGATTCATTGCTTGAAATGTGCATTTTTAATTATGTTAAAATCAAAAAGTGAGAAAAATGATTGAATGAATAAGTTTTAAGATATGTTTTATAAATTCCTTCAAGTTTTGAAAGTTAACAGTTTATGTTTACATTACGGCAAAAGATATCAAATGTGAAAGGATCTCTCCAAGTTTGCAACTATAGCTCTTATTACCAGATGACAGTACAAAAATATTGTAAAGGTAGTTTTTACGAAAATGGGTTTTATTGATACAAAGCTTACTAGGAATTTTGAAAATTCTCTAAATATTAGTCAATTCTAACAAGCAAGGTAAGGTATCTGCATTGAGTTGATAAAAATTGTACTATTTACGTGTGATGTAATAAAATTAAAGAAAGCGGGTGTTTGTGAGATTTAAAAAAAACAGAAAAAAATTTATATTATGGGATGAGAAACCATTAACATATTTGAAGAAATGCTACGTAATTTGGGGTTTGCAGCAGATGCCTCATTCAATTGTGTGGCTTCGTAAGAAGCTGCGTGCGATACATACCAAGTGTTGTTAGAATAATAGAAAAAATATCGATAGAGACGTATTGAGATGAATGCAACATTAATCTTTTATCAGAATTGATGAAAGCTATGCCATCAAAGTTGCACTTATGAAACATTCTTGAAAAAAAACATAAAGAGATTGTTTACCTAGTTACATTAGTTATACAGTTTATTTAGTTATATCTTTATCTAGTTATTTTTTTATGTATCTGACACAGTTTCGGAACCACGTGCCTTCAAAAACTCTTTTGGGAACTTGCAACTTTCTTGTTTATCCGTTGATAATCCAGTCTAACTTTCCGTAAATATATTCATAGCATGTAGTTCAAAATATTGTTACGTAGATCTGGGTTTGAGTTTCAAAGAGAAAGACAATTATTCAGGAGCAATGAAAATTTATTGTAGAAAACAATCCTTGAAGTACAGGATACAGCACCAAAATTCGCAGAATAAATCTCAGAAGGCCTTCACTCCTTGAACAGCGCTCAGACACAACTACGAGTGTCTAAAATACAAGTATGCTAAAGGTTATTCACAAACACTCAGTCATCCCAGTCAGCAGCCGAAGTAATCATTCAATTGCAGGTCGACTCTTCAGCAGTCAAGGAAATACTAACTCCGTTTTGGGGAGTGATTCCCCATTTAAAGGCCGCACGGAACATTTGAGAAAAGATCTACTTACGTCAGAGATCGTGATATTAATAAATTTTTCCAGTAACTTCCAAGAGCATCCATATGGTCACCAAGTCACCAATAATAATGCAAACTTGGCTATATTGTCAACATTTCACCAAGTTTCCATTGAATCACCATTAGAATATAAGGAACGGCATTGATTTCAAATATTACAAATTTACCATAAATTAAGTACACCAGAGAGTAATACTAACGTATTACGCAACCAGACATAATTTAGTTGTATATATTTAAGCATTCACTACACAAAATTCCTAATAATAATCAGAAAAAAATAATTGGATCATAAATTATCAAGTGAAATAGAATATTGTATAAATATTTAAATTTACATCGGCAATAATGATGGATGTGACTTTTGAAAAGTGGATATATCATGTGTTTTTTGAGGTAGAGAAAAGTAAGTGTTCTGCACAAAAGTCAAAGATTTCAGATATATCAAGTATAAGTCATTATATATATATATATATATATATATATATATATATATATATATAGTCATTTTTTTAAAAAAAATAATGCTTAATATGGAAACAAGTATTTCAACTAAAGGTTTATGAATGAAGTGATAGAATCCGTCATATTTCACCCTTGAAACCAGAATTTAGCAATACATGTTTTAAATAAAATTATTTTCAAAACCAATTGAGACGTAGAAAAAGAAAAACTATTGTTATGTTTACTTCTGTATGGTTACTTTGTAAGAGTCTAGAAATTCTAAATTAATATAAATTTCTAAGTCAATAAATGGCTTTTTCTACCAAAACGTGGAAAATGATAAACAAGTGAGCATTATTCAAAAAATCAATTCATACGTGAAATTTGCAAATAAACAGTTTTTTTTTGTGTTTCATTATCTTAAAAAGATAAGTTAATATATTATTTGGAAAAAATACCAAATTATAAGCTTCTTCATTATTTTGTAAAATAGAAAGATTGTTTTTCTTTGAATTTTAAAAATATGGTTGTTTATTTATATTCAAATTTAACAAAAAACTGTGCGTATATATATTTCTTTCCTATATTCTTCTTTTCTCTTAAGACTTCTTTCACTTTACATTATTTATAATTAATTAACTAATTTCTGTTCAATAAATCACGATAATAAATAGGGAATGAATCACTATACCATATCTCACAATGGTAACAAATGTTTTCTTCTTAATTAATACAAGAAAGTTTTATTTTTTGCTTACATTCTTTGGTATTTTTCATTTCCATCTAGTTTGCTTAATATGGTTATAGAAGTTATTATAATTCGAATGCTTAGGTTTAATAATTGTTTATTATATTTAATTATTGCATTTATGGAGCCAACCCTGTGTAATACAGGTATGTCAGACTCATATGATATTATGGCCCACAGTATCTATTTTCTATGAAGTTGGGAGTTTTAAATGTTAAAAAGTTATTAAATGTGATTTTCAGAATGATTATATTATGTATTTATTAGACTCAATGTCAATCTTAACGTAACGTTTATTGTACATCAAGGATGTGAAATTCAAAGGCTAATTTGGTCCAAAGAAACAAGGTTTAACTTTATTTGGGCCTCAAAAAAATCTATATTTATAGAAACGTAAGTTTATTTCGAATAATACATTATAATAAACATCAATAAAAGAAAAAAAATAATATTTGCACCCTAACACTTGACATCTCTTCTCTGCTACTACCTTTCCTACTTCGGGAGAAATTTTGATAATTTTTGTATATTATTGTGTGTCAATATACCGGACGGTTCGCAAGTTTGACACCTCTGTTGTACATACATGTTAATTTTATAATTCATGTTAATTTTTAAACTTAAACAACAAATATTTTATACTTTTTTTATAAAAAAAAGATAAGTTATAATAAAAAATACAGTTTATAATATTATTTTTAGACGATATTTGGCATCGTTTTTTGGAGTGTAAATCAACAAAATTTGTTTCAACATATTGAGATGATGCAATTTTTAAAACTGATGATACATGATAATTGGTGTTAATCTTGGACTTTTTAAATTTTTGTTATTTTTCATTGGAAATCGTTGCTTGTATAAATAAGTGCTTCCAAACACAGCCATTATATGCATAACATACGATAACATTTTAAGAAACTGATTTAGTGATGAATATGTTTAAGAGACTGGAATTCTAACTCCAATGCATTTTTGATTCCGCAAGAAATCCCATGCATTTCAATTAAGTTGATTTGTAATTTTATATGAAGAACTTTAATGACTATAGATAGATGCGATGCAAGAAGATGGAATTGTAATTTCCAGCTTTTAAAATTAGAAATTCATTTATCGAATTCCGTTTCTAACAGTTTAAAATTTTAAGCATATTACGTAAATTTTTATTATCCTTTAACTTCGCAATTTTTTTAATTTCTATGAAAAAATTATATCAGCTAGTTCTCAAGTTAAAATAAAAGGAAAAAAAATATGAAAAAAAAATTAAGCAGTTTTAAATTGAATTTCAGCCATTGTTTTGTTTGTCCCAGAAGTGCAACATTGTGCAGTAACAACACTTTTTTATAAGAGAATTTTATTATTCATCAGAAAATGTTTAAATTTCCTACCTAGTAATTTATTTCGTCAATAAACAGGAGGAGACATAAAATATAATGGATTCCTTTTTTAGCAAAAATACAGTTCTTGAGGCATCAGAGATTTTTATAATTGTTGTGATTTCTGAAAAAAATGTACTTCCATCTAATGACAAAATTAGCATGTATTCCGTTGCAATAATCTTTTTTTCTCAGATAAGTGATTTGTAGGTAATTAAAAAAATACTGAGTCTGTTAAATTAAAATAAATCATATGTTGCAGAAATGCAACAGTGCGAAGTTAAGGGTTAAGATGATTCAGTCATTACATATAGATAGCTTTAAAAGTGAAACTAATTTTCGTTTTCTATTTATTTTCGCCAAAGTAATGATTTGTGTTTGAAAACATTGATGTTATCAAATGGCATTGTAGCAATTATTATTGTGTGCCGATGTATTGTCTTGTCCACAAAAAGGTTCGTTGCAGATTGTGCGTTTGACACCCCTGCTGTAAATTAACCTAAGTTGAAATAGTGTGTGATTAGTAGAATATTGTATTATTCCCTTCATTATATTTATTTGCTTATGAATTCATAAAATATAACATTTCCATTTAATTTCTTTATTATTGCTTTACATATGCAATAAATCTAAATTCTTTGATTTATTATCAGTTCCGAAAGAAGACTTTATTGATGAGTTAATAACATTTATCTGTAATGTAAAAAATGTTAAGACATTGAAAGGAATAACTATCTAACGCTTTAATCTTAATTGATGTTATTACTCTGATGCATCTTTTTTCACGTCGCGCCTTCAAACCAATAACATCAAACTGCATTTACAGCCTTGATATTACATTTTGCTGCCGGATGGAATAAAGATTGGGTATCTTAATAACATTTTATTAAAGACAAGCCATCTATTGAAATGAATAATGACAACCCAGATAGAAAATGAACAAAAGGATGATGCCTGCAATGAAAAACGATTTCTTCACAAATGTTAAAAATAACCTGGAATGAAAGAATTCGTTAAGTTTTAAAAGTATTTTGCCGCAAGAGAATCAAAAGATAAAGACAAAAATTTAATACCGAGAAGCGATGTTATTTAATTATTTGATCGTGGGGTTGAGGCACACGGACTTAATTGCAATTCTTTGTTTTGAATGTAAAGATTCTGTCTTTAATACCTGATGAAGCAGAGGTTTCATTACAGCTCTGACAACGAGATAATATGAGGAGAAATTTAATACCGGCTGCTATCAGGCTTCACTTTATTCTTAAAACAGCAATTCTGCTTATCATCATCGAAGTCATTAAACTTCGAGTTTTCAAAGAAGTGACACAGATGATTATTATAATTATCACCATCACCATCATCATCACCATCATGGCGCGATAATATGGTAATACCAGGAAACATCGTAGCGCCAATTCGCGTCACAACAGTTCAAATTAGTGACATCTGCGTCTAATAGTGCAGGATACGGAAATTGATTTAATTAGTTTGTTCTTTTGAACAAAGATAGGTGAGTTCAGATAATAAGATAGAGCTTGACATTATTTTTGAAGAGATAATATTATGTGGGCCAGACTCTTTTTTTCATATCATATCCCAAAATGGGATTTCGCTGTTTTAAAAATATCGTAATATTCCTTGTATGCAAGAGGTTGATTTTTTAATCCCTTAACTACCGCTGGTTTACATGTCCGGCTCGCTCAACTGATACGTTGAGTGCCCCGGACGTATATATACGTCCTGCAAAAGTACATTTTTTTTTGTTCTGCTATCAATAAAACTTTTCTGTAGGGAGTGGATGACCTTGACAGTGTTTTGAAAGAGTTTACTTATTTCAGAGAAAAATTTGCTTTCTTGTGCACTTTTTATTCTCCTCAAAATACCGCATACGCTTCCCTATGTAAAAAAACATTGGCACAGCGGTGCGTATTGCGTAAATTTTAATTGGCAGGTAAGGGGTTAAAAGGAGAACTTTGATAGTAAAATAAAAATTCCTTCAAGTAAATAAAGTTTTGTGATTAAAAAAATACTTAAATCATTTACTACAACGACAATTTAAGAAAATAACTGGTTTTGGAACAATATTTAGAGATAGCTTGTGTGGCCATGGTAGTCTAGTGTAGTGGTCTTCAAACTTTTTCAACTCACGGAATAATTAGAGTTTGAAGGTGTTTTCGTGGAACCCCTAGAACTAGAAAGTGTTTTTGTGAAACTTCATTTCATACCCATACTTAGAAGAATATATCTCAAAATAACAGTTAGAAAGATCAATATGTTACAGGTACTTTATGTAAATGCAATTAAAGAGAGAGAGAGAGAGTATGACATCTATTATTAAAAATATTCTAATCTAATTTTTTTATATAACTTACTGACTAATAATTTTAATTTATGACCGAAGTGTCACCTTCCCATGCATTATATTTAGTAACTGGGTTATATGCTTGGTTTTTTTCCCGCCAACTGTCAAAACCTAGAGCTATTCAGATTAAATGCAATCGCATAACATAATCTGAGTTTAATTTGTTTATACTTTGTTTTCCTAACCATTCATGTTGAGAAATATATATTTCCCTTAAACACAATGTTCTGAATGGTATTAAAATGTTTATAGCTGTGTGAGAAATACTTTGTTTTTTGCATGAATTTGCATCATAAAAATTTAGAGCTGTTCTGGCTTAAATTTATATTTTAAAATCAATCTGTTGATAAAGCCTCTCCTTCAATATAAGTGTTTTTTTCCACAAATGCAAAAAGGTGGATTTTTCATTAGAAAACTATTTAGTTTTGTAAGACATTGTGATAACTTAACGAGTTTAAAATTATCACAAGGAATCTAAGTTAGTAAACAATATAATATTCACAATCTAGAGTAAGAAGTATATATGTGTATATGGATAAAACGTTTTAATATTATTTTATCATGTTATGATAACGGTTTAAAAAGTGCAGCAAAGTAAAGTTATATGCAAATAAAATTTTCTGTTTTAATAATTAGGATGAGCTTTAGAGACATGTAACTATAAAAACTTCATAGATAATGGGAATCTATTTTGCATACATATTGATAAGTTTCTTCTCAATTTTTTATTGCGACTCGTGGAACCCCTGAGTTCCGTGGAACATAGTTTAAAGACCACTGGTCTAGTAGTTGGGGTGACTGGCTTGTTCGAGAATTCAACCGTCGTATCACTAAAGACCTGCTATGTAGGATGGCTGATGCACGTTAAAGTGTCGTCCGTGTCCCTTGTCCAAGGTTAAAATTTCAAAGTCCGTCGCCGATAGCTCTCGAGTTGGTTTATTACGCGACATTAATAAACACACACGCACACATACTCATTCCTTCTCTAGAGAAGCTTCGTCAGGTTGAATTTGTTTACATAAGTTTTATTTAATTTTTCACTTTGGTTTCTGTAGTAAAAGTCAAGCCTATTTGATAAAAAACGCAATTGTTATGAATTTTAAATAACGTTACAACAAACGGAAATTTTGAGGAATGGTAATTCAATAAGTTTTGATGAATTTGAGGATATTCAGATTTTTACATATATTTTACATGTAGTTTGATGCATTTTTTACTGAAATGTATAGAAATTGAGAAAGAAGGTAAGGTCCCACATTCGAGAATGATTTAAGGATTTTTTAAACAAAATCTATATTAAATAAACTAATGGTTAGTTAGTTTGAAGAATGAAAATCTAAAAATAATCGACAAAATGATACTCTAAACTGATATTCGAAATATTTTCTTTCCAATATGTACATAGAAAATAAACACTATATGCTAAATTTTTTGCAAAATTTGGTATCCAGTTTCAATTTTTTGTTGTTTTACAGATTTCAGAACTCGAAAAAAATGATCAGCATGGAATTAAAATCCTTTCTTGAATCCTCAAGATAAATACGAGTAGTTCATAATTGGAAATTTATGTCTCCATATCTTAGATTTGATTAATAATACATTTAATAATTTAGTAAGTATGCATTGTAAATATTTTGGGCCTTATTTTTTTACATTGCTATATATTTTTCGAAGTCTTAGCTGCTTAATATCTAAGGATTTGAAAGTATAATATTAATAAATATTTAATCATGAGCTGTTATAATTCTCTAACTGCCGCGATTCAAGTTAAGCCCAGTGTTACCATTTTCCTCGCAGGCACGCGTATGCGGTGTATTGGGTAGAGAGAAGAAAAGGTACAAATAAGCAAATTTTCTTCTGTTATAAATAAATCCTTCCCAAAAACTATCAAGGTCATTTTATTGTGTTCCAAAGCCTTCGGGAGAGTTTTCCTGATAGCAGCACAAATGAAATAATCGTTTTTCTTTAGGACGTATATATACGCCCAAGACACTCAACCTACCTTTTGAACAAGACGGATATATATGACGGTGGCAGATAAAGCGTTAAATATTTATAACCAACATCATACTTCCATTATCTAACATGTAACTAAATGTTGCCTTATTATTTCCTTACACCACTTCCACCCTAATTGAAAACATTCTCTAAATGATAGCAACTTTTCTTAAAATAAATATACTCATGCATGAAATTAAATTTAATCAGCGAACATTATATATATCAAAAGCATATAAATATTTAATAATAGCTACCGCTTTTACTCCAGTAAACAAATGATTAATTTGCTTCCAAGAATCATAAATATAATTTAGATTACACAACAGCTTCAACAAATGCCACCCTACACAAAGAATTACCTTAATTATCGACTTAAATCCTAATATCACTGTAAGTAATTCATTGCCGAGCAAAGTTTGATGACTAATGAGTTGAAAAAGTAAGAATATGTAGCATGAAACTCCAGGCTCTGACCGCAGACTTTAATCGGAAACTAAAGCTGTAACTTTGAGGTACTTAGAGCGTGGGCCAAACGTGATTGATTAACCTTATTCTACTCACTCAAACTGCCTTTAAACATTATTCACCATTGTTAGAGAATTTCGCCTTCCCTCGAAATTCTATAGATAATGAGTTAGCTTCGAGAAAGGCTTGGGTGGCGAAATCACGGTAATGCATTGGGTTTTGTATTGAACCCTTTCCTAGTCTCTGTTGAAGTCTTAGCCGTGATATGTTAATTCTAATGAAGAGTTGTTTACGGGAAATCATTGCAAATAGCTTAAATGCAACAAACAGTGTTTGGCTAGTGTAATTGGCATAATGAAATAAGTCAGGTTTGTCTTAGAGTTTGTAGAAATTCTTCATCGATGGTTGAATAGTGAGTTCACGTCTTCAAAGGAATATTTCTGAGCATTTCTGTACAATTTACCATTAGTTTGAAAACTGTAATGAATTTAAGGTATTTTAAATTTTATGTAAGAAAGGGAAATAAATATTTAAATAAAAATAAAGATAAAACCAATGAATATATAACAACTATTTAATGTTATAATTTAAAAAAGTTAAATATATATTATATTTTTGGTAAAGGTTTGCAAAAAATATTTCAAATAATTTGAGAAGAGATATTGTTCATGAAACGGTAATAATATTGTCGATATAGAAGTGTCTTATAATGGTAGCTGGTTGAGACGAAAGGATATAGGGACTAATATTGGAGAAGGATGTATTGTCCACCTGAAAATTGATTTTGAAACTGTAGAATGTGAAGTAATTTTATAGTGGCGGGAAGAATGCCAGCAAACTAAACTTGCGCTTGTAATAGGTAACCCTGGATTCAATGTTTAGAATCAATACCATCAAGCAGTTCGTACTGCGAAAAACTTCAGATCATCTGGTTCAATAGAGTTAAAAATTAGGATTGCGGCAAAGATCCGAGTAGGCTTCGAACCGAAAAAATATATTGGTTTATTTCGGTTCGATATATCTTCAGTCAGTTCGTTACTGTAACCAACTGACCAATATTGCCTAATTTATCATCAACCATATAATTATTATTATTCCATATACATTGCTTTTCGATTTCCTGTTTTGATATTCACTAGTACTTTTCTGTTTCAGTTTCGCATGAAAGTACTTCTTCTAGTAGTATTTTTTAAATTTTGATAGTATTACATTTTTCGTTTATGATAGAAGTGTATTTTTAGTTCAAATAAAAATATGCATAAAATAAAATTATTCATTTGGAACTGAACCAAAAAACGTTATTTTTGGTGGAACGAAAAAAATTACGGTTCAGAATAGTGGATCTGAGAGCATTAGCTTCAAGTACACATCCATGCTACCTAACAGTGATTCTAAGGTGCCTTAGAATTAAAAGTAAGAAGTGTATATGAAATGAGGTTTAAATTAAATAAAAGAAGGTAAGGTTTAAATCCTTTTAGTTAAAGGTTCTGAGATTATCAGTGAAAAATTGATGAATGAAAAGTTTAACTATGGGACGAAAGAAGTAAGGCAGTTTGAAGGAGGATACAATAAAAAAAATTAACCATGTACTACACTAATGTAACAAGAAAAAATAAAGCCATTAAAGTAGTCACGAAAAGAGCTATTTATGCTTCGTTATTTCCTTGCGTATCCACACATCAGAAGCCAGAAGAAATGTGGCCTTCTGGCAGATTTTTAGTGTTTCTGCTAGTCAGCATTGGCTGGTAAATTTACAAACCAGATATTGATTAAATTTGGGTTAAAATTCAAGTATGTGAAAAATATAGGTACAAAATCGTGCTGATTTATCAACCGTTTGCTAATGTACTGAACTTTTGAGTAGATATTTCAGAGGTTTGACTCAAGATCCCAAAAAAGCATTTAATCATTCAATGATTTGAAATAAAAATGCTTAAAAAAATACTAGTAATCGTATATCGATTGCCGTGCCGAGATTAATATTTGAGTTTAACGCCAAAATGTTGAAAGCTGTAGATACATTTCGAAATGTTAATTGCCTTTCAGCCAGTTAATTGTCAAAACATTTAACTAGAAACACATATGTTAGAAATAAAATCGGTATTAATGAAACGAACAAGACAATAATTAAACTTGCTAAATTTTCTTCGATTAAAAAGAGAAAATATTAGTTGTTATACACAAATTTGGTGGTTTCAATTTTTAATTTGAATCATTATTGTTATAATTTTATGTTATATATTGTGCTTAAAACTCTTGGCAAGATATTAAGTTAAGGTATGTGACTACGTTCGGAACCATGATTTTAAAAAAGCTCACAAATTGATAAATTTCATGATATTTAGTGTCACTCAGATTAGAATACATGCATAAAATTGTTTTAAGGACATTTTGACAAAAAATTTATTTAAATACAATATTTTGACTAGAAATTAACTTTCCAAATGTTCTCCTTTTGTGGAAAAACGGTTCTATTATAATAATATTTTGCCTGTATATAGCTCAGACCTCTCTACAGAGGCTCAACTAGAATTTTCAAAATTTCACATTATTTTCAGAGTTACCACAAATTGAAATAATTATTGGCGTTTTTTTCTTAAAATTGCTCCCCTCTGTTGTCGTAAGATATGAATAAATCCACTTCTAAGTAATATATTTCAAAAATTCTAATTGAGCCTCTGTAGAGAGGTCTGAGCTATACACAGGCAAAAAATTATTATAATAGATGCATTTTTCACATTAGGAGAACATTTGAAAAAAAATTATTCTTTTTGCCAAAATATTGTATTTAAATAATTTTTTTTTGTCAAAATATCCTAAAACAATTTTATGCATATATTCTAATCTGAGTTACACTAAATATCATGAAAATTATCAATTTATGTGCTTTTGCAAAATCAAAGTTCCGAACGTAGTCGCATACCTT
This sequence comes from Trichonephila clavipes, assembly GCA_019973935.1. Lineage (NCBI taxonomy): Eukaryota > Metazoa > Arthropoda > Arachnida > Araneae > Nephilidae > Trichonephila > Trichonephila clavipes. Next base: position 262,876 of record BMAU01019670.1, read on the forward strand.
AATATTTGAGTTTAACGCCAAAATGTTGAAAGCTGTAGATACATTTCGAAATGTTAATTGACTTTCAGCCAGTTAATTGTTAAAATATTTAACTAGAAACACGTATTTTAGAAATAAATTCGGTATTAATGAAACGAACAAGACAATAATTAAACTTGCTAAATTTTCTTCGATTAAAAAGAGAAAATATTAGTTGTTATACACAAATTTGGTGGTTTCTATTTTTAATTTGAATCATTATTGTTATTATTTTATGTTATGTATTGTGCTTAAAACTCCTGGCAAGATATTAAGTTAAGACTAAGTAGAATAATCTGTCGTAGTCGTAATCAATGCTATCGATATCCCGCAATAAATAAAGTGATAAGAAAAATATTTTAGATTATATTTAATTAAAATAGCGTTTTTAATGTGTTTCGCAATCATAATTTAATCATTAAAAGATTAGGGCTCTAAAAGCATTATTAACTTTTGTTTTGTTCCTTTACAAATTTTAGATGTGTTTTTCTCAGACTTTCATTTTTGAAGTAATCTTTCTCTAAGACATTTTTTTTTTTAAATAGAGTTGATATTTTTTCTAGATTCATTCATATTTACTTACTATAATAGATAGTATGGGATTAAGTTTAAGAATTCTGGTTATTTTTTAAAGAAAATGTCAAATTTGATGTTTAAAAAAATTGTTCCTAATTTTTTCAGATTGAGCTACAAAGATAATTATAATACAATTCGACAAGGTGTCAAGTTTTTAATTCTGTACTAATTTTGTTCAAAATAATCTAAAAAACGTAAATCGCACATTAAATAACTAAAATATTTAAAAATTAAATATCTTATAAAAGTTCAAAAAACCTCAAAAATTTAAATTTTTTAAAAATTTGAAAATAACTGCTTGCTAAATTTACCTTTTTTCAGAATCAGTTTGATAATATAATCTAGAAAAATGAAACATTAATTACTTTTAATTATATTGTCTTAGAACTTTTTTTTGAAAAATGATACCATACAGCTTTAAAGAAAAGTGTTCAGGACATCATTACAAAGAGCTTAAGCTTATTTTATTTCGTAGATATAAATAATCGTAATAAAATGAAGAAATCATCTTAAGTGCTGGAAAATATTGCTTGAAATTTCAACAGTTTTAGCTGTCAAAGTAAAGGGTGTTTTTTTTTAGAGGTATAGAATTTTAAATTGCAATAAAACAACGATGTATTATTCGATTGACATGAATTTTTTTTATTCGAAAGATATTCTTGTGGCATTACATTTTAAATATGATTTCTGGCATATGACTGCCACGGCTGGCTCGGATGTAGTCCAATCTGGACGTCCAATTTTCGATGACTTTTTCCAACATTTGTGGCCGTATATCGGCAATAACACGGCGAATGTTGTCTTCCAAATGGTCAAGCGTTTGTGGCTTATCCACATAGACCAATGACTTTACATAGCCCCACAGAAAATAGTCTAGCGGTGTTAAATCACAATATCTTGGAGGCCAATTCACAGGTCCAAAACGTGAAATTAGGCGGTCACCAAACGTGTCTTTCAATAAATCGATTGTGGCACGAGCTGTGTGACATGTTGCGCCGCTTGTTGGAACCACAGCTCCTGGACATCATGATTGCTCAATTCAGGAATGAAAAAGTTAGTAATCATGGCTCTATACCGATCACCATTGACTGTAACGTTGTGGCCTTCATCGTTTTTGAAGAAGGATTCCACCAGCCCATAAAGCGCACCAAACAGTCAGTTTTTCTGGATGTAAGGGTGTTTCGACATACACTTGTGGATTAGCTTCACTCCAAATGCGGCAGTTTTGTTTGTTGACGTAGCCATTCAACCAGAAGTGCGCTTCATCGCTAAACAACATTCGCTTATGAAAATCGGGAACAATGGCAATCTCGTTTTGGGCCCATTCGACGAATCTACGCCTTGCTTGATGATCGTTTTGATGAATTGCCAAACCAAACTGAGAATAAATCACTTGACAGCTGTTAAATCGGTCGCCATCTTGGAAAGTAATGCCAACTTAAACTTCTATACCTGGAAAAAAACACTCTTTATTTATGTACAGGTTAAAGAGAATTATATTAATTCCTTACACAGAGGCATTATATTCTATAATAATAATATTGAACAAATGAGAGTAAAAAAGCTACGTACTTACGTAGTCGATTAAACAAGTATTGTATCTTCAATTAAAAGATGAAACTAAAATAAAGTTAATATATAAACTCTCTAAGAATGTGAACAAGAGTTACTTAAAGATAAATTTAAAGTTTCTATGAAATATTACAGTCACAATGGGCATTGTGTTATGAAATCGCTTGTAACAAACTTCAAAACAATGCTTGACTTCAAACGGTTACAAACTTTATATTTTTCAAATTTCCATTAAAGTCCTGGTCATTTTAAGTGGATTCTAACATATAGAGAGGTTTAAAGAAAGATTGTTGCAAGTATTTTGGGGATCTTACTCTTTACGCAGTATTTTCCCTACATTCATAACATTAAAAATTACTAAGTTTAAGGAACAGTTTCCTAAAAGTGAGTGGTCGTTAAGTCTCCAATTTTTATGTACATCTATTTTAATAATATTCTTTAATAAATTTGCTTACAAAAAAATTCTTAGAGTTTTTTTTAAATTTAAATGTTGAATAATAAGTTAAAAGTATCAAAATGATGAAAATTCTTGTACGTATTAACCCGTAAACATTTTCTGAATAATGTCATTGACAAAATATTTCATTGCAATAGCTGTTTCTTTAATATAAATGTGTGTACAAAATTTTTTAGTTATACGATATGTAGTTCTACTCAAAAATGTTCCTTATGTGTTGAAATTTACACTTGTGAAAAAATGCAATCTTAAGTAAAAACTTACCATTAACATGTTAATATGATTTTTTTAAATACAAATTTGACCGATTTTTTAAAAGTATCTCCTTAAAAGCAATAAAAACTTTTTGTTAGTATTAGTGGGCTTTCAAATATAAGTTTATGTTGTTTCAGAATTTCCTCTAAAGCTGTGTTCTAACAACTGTCTAATTATTAAGTATAAAATCTACTTATTTGTTAAAAAAAATTTAATATATTTGTTTTCGTCATATAATACTCAAGCTATTTACGCAGTATCAATAAAAATGATTTTATGAATTAATGTATTCATTTTTTATGACATAGGTAAATTTTAAGTCTTAAAAATTAAAACAAATTTTAAAATAATTTTTATATTCTTTCGTCTTTTGCCTAAAAAACAATCGAGTACCTTCTTTTTAAAGAAATACAATTCCTCCCTTTTTTGTCAAAGTTATTTTTTCCCTGAAAGAATAAAATATGTTATTTACGTTACTCCAAACATTCCATGAAACCAGAAATATTTTGTAGCCCTTAAGCTTAGAGCGAAGAATATACTTATAACGCACTTTTCTATTTATTTTAAAGTATATTTCAAATTATTTGTTAATTGTTGAATTTAAGTTAAATTTCTTAAGAACTTTCCTCTTGTTTTATTAAGCTTCTAGATCAAACTGACATATTAGTATATATGATGTACTTATTTCATTCAAAATGTAAACAAACAATACTTTAAGTTATATTATTTGGATGAGATCAAATGTGTGCTTGCAGATTTTAAGAAGCTAATATACACACTCTCTCTCCAGTTTTAATTCTTTTAATGTAAATAACTAAATAATAATTAAAGTAAATTGAAGTTTTATAATAAATATACTATTAAGTGCATGAAAATGTTTTGAAATTAAACCAGTTAAAATTAATTTATTTCGAGAGTTTAATTAATCAAATACAATGTTTATAGCTATTTCTGAGAGAATGCAATATTTCCAAAAACAATATGTATTTTTTTATTCATAAGCGAAAGCCACTAAGAGAAATATATCATGTAAAGTTTACATATATTTTTTGCTCATATTCACTTTGTTCAACAAAATATAAGAAAATTTTATTTATTATTTCTTAAAAGGAACAATTTATTATAAGGTGGGGGAATCTCTTACTTTTCCTAGAAGAAATATAATTTAAAATAGAGTAGCATAATATTTTATTTTCCTTAAAATTTGAAATTTGAGTGATTTGTAATCTAAATTACGTATATAGGTTCCTAAAATGTAAAAATTAAAATTTATTATAAAATATGTAACTTTTATTTTATTCATCCATTCCATTTCTCATATCACTATTTTTACTTTTATATTCAATACTTTTTACAATTCTTATAATGGATTTCCGAATTCTTTTTTTTTTTCACTTTATTGCTCGGGATATGAAATGCATCTAATATTTTTAGCGCTTTCATGGTAAAATGGATATCATGAGTTTCTAGCAGATTCAGAGTTAACTATTAAAAAGTTACATTGAATATTGGGACGGAAATCGGGCTCACAATAGTACCTAGCAATGCACAGTACATGCGTTTGAAATTGATAAGATTTAACCCTTTAACTACTTTACTCGTACACCGTATAGATTACTGAAAGCTGGCCGCAACCGGTTTGCCCGTACGCTGTCTCTTTACGGTCACAAATATTTTCTTCTTTCTTTTTTTACTTTACAAATATTTTTAATTCTTATAATGAGCTTGTTAGCGCTAATGTTTTTAAGAGATGCAATTTTTCCATGGTACTAAAATACTTCTCATGCGGGATTTTCGTTGTGGTGAAAGCGAGAATTTTCATTGAAGAAAGGAATTTAGGTTCTTTAAAATATTCGATAAGGAATAGGGCTTGAGACAAGGCAATGTACAATTTTGTTGCTTGAGAAGAAATGAAAATTGAAAGATAATCCAAAAAAAAACATATTATCTTTGCCCCATTGTAATGTGAGACTTAGTATTACAATATGCTTCAAATTGTGTGTGCATATAGATGCACACACCAACAAAACCATAACAATTTCAAAGAGAGGTACGAAAATGAATTTTTTGAGTGAGAAAAATTCTTTTAAGGTATAGGAAACATTCTTCGGCGTGCATGGATGAACTTATAAAAAGTAAATATTCAGGGGAGGGGGGGGGGGTTGTGGAACACAAAAACCTGTAAAAATATAGTGTGAATACTTTAAAATAAAAAATAGTGTGAAAACTTTAAAAAATTGAAAATTAAAACAAAATTCTTTTATTTCCCATTGCATTAAGCATTATTCTTAGTTATATGCAGTAAAAAATTTCTTGTTTGTGGAAAATTTTGGGTAAAAAAATTGACCACACAAGGGGTTAAAAAGAATTTTGTCTATAATAACTTAACTAAACAATATACTTTAATTTGTAATATATAACTGTATTACGTTAAACAATGAAAGAAAGAAAAATTTTCTGTTCTTTATGTAACGTATATTACTTAGTTTTACTTACGTAGATTGTTTTCTGTTGTAGCTTGTTTAGTATCGAAACTCGAATACAGTCTAGAATTCGTTATTTATTCGCTTGAAAAGTTCAGGATTAAGAGACAAAGTTGAAAGTGTTGGTAGTCTCCTGAACTAAAGATTCCCTATCCAAGTATTCGATGTCTTTTCTTTCTAATGAACGGTTCATTTGTTACAAAGCCAATAAATTAGATTTAACAGTCAGCTGGATGCAAGTTGCAACTTGCGATATAAATTAATCATTTCAAATGGCTTGTCTATGTAGATGCAATGAAGTAAGTAATAAGATTTGTGGTTAACCTATTAAAGTTTCACGGCGTTGAAAGTATAGAAAAATAATTTTTTTTTAAAAAGAAAAAAAAATATTTTAATGCCTCACTAAGTTTTATTGAAATTTGTTTATTCTGGTAGCTCGCATATTGGAAATTCTACTTACCTTACGTAAATTGTAATATTTTTAAATACAACATGCATTGTTTTTAAAAATGCCTTCGCATAATGTTTGATCAAATGAGATATTTTTCAAAATTACTTTATTTGCAGATATTAAAAAATGTGACTAGGATTTCCAATTCTTTTTCTACAAGTAACTATTTATAATACGTAACCCTTTCTAGCTAAGCCTATTATCTTCCTTTTTTTTTGCAGAACTAGTGAAAACATTATATTTTACCTTTTTAATAATATTGTTTCAAAATGCAAATACGTTATGCCTTATACTTAATTAAATATTTAAAATGTTATTAAATTTCAGCACATAAAAGGATTTTAATAACTACATTCATGTCCATAAATTAAGGATAATTCAGAATCACACATAAATTGAAATCTAAAATAAAAATTTCACCTGTGTAGAATTATCACACACATCTTGAAGAAGAATATGCAAATTACAGGAAACCACCAGATGGCGCGAATAGTACGTCACAATGACGAAAGTAAGACAGGGGTATGTAAGGAATGGTGGCAAAGAAGTAAAATTGTTCACAAGCGCTTTAAAAGCATTTCAGTGCAATAACCGCATACTTATGGCACAAAGGAAGTATTTGGAAGATTTTTTACGTGGTAGAGTTATTGGAAGACTTGAATGTGGACGTACCGAGCTGGAAGTATCCGAGGAACTTGGAATCGCCCAGAGTGTCATCTCCAGGCTTTGGAAACGATTCCAAGATGATGGTAATGTGAGTAGATGTTACAGCACAGGTCACCCCGAGTTACAACGCTGAATGAGGACCGGTATATATATATATATATATATTTGGCAGTTACTCCCAAAAGAAACAGACGGAGCACAGCATCAGACCTGTCTCGTCAGCTCTCTTCAGCTACCGGTACGACAGTTTCAAGGCACACCGTGTACAGACGATAGGGCACATTGGTCTATATGCTCGTAGGCCTGTCAGATGTGTTCCACTTACCGCAACTCACTGTCGCCTGCGATTAACCTGGAGTAGAGAGCATGCATTGCGGACACCACAACAGTGGTCTTGTGGGATGTTTTCCGACGAGTCCGGGTTTAGTTTGCAGTCTGATTCTCGCCGTACTTTAATATGGAGAGCGTCGGGTACCCGTTACCACCAAGAGAACACCATTGAACGACACCGTTACGGTGGTGCAGGATGGCTTGTGTTTGGGGACGAATTATTCTTGGTTCCAGAACTGACCTGCATGTCCAGAGTGTAACGATGACAGACCTCGTCTATTGGGATGTCATTCTGGAACAACATGTACGTTTGTTTCGGGGTGCCATGGGTGCTGAATTTCTGTTTATGGATGACTACGCCCGTCCTCACCGTGCAAACATTGTAGACGAATGCCTTCAATCGGAAGATATCCCCCGTATGGATTGGCCAGCATACTTATCGGACTTGAATCCAATAGAGCATCTGTGGGATATGCTTGGCCGACGAATTGCAGCCCGTTAACCCCCTCCCACCTGTCTACCAAAACTTCGGAGGGCATTGCTTGATGAGTGATGTAATATTCCTCAAGATCAGATTGATAATCAGCATGCCTAGGCGTTGTAAGGCCTGTATTGCATCGTCCCGGAGACATACTCCGTATTAACCATTATACTAACCATGTTACACTGTTTTTATAAATAGGTTCTTTTTTGAAATTTGCTCCGGGGAGTAAACATCGTAATTTTTATTAATTATGTCAAACATATAGCATCTTTTTTGCTCTTTGCCTTTTGTTTAATAAATGGACTTTACAAATAAGTCAAGTTTGCTTTGCTTCTGTCTCTTTCTTTGCCTGAACTTCATTATCCTTACTTTATGGACATGGGTGTACACAAGTAAAAAGAAGCATACAGTGAGATTATATTTAAATGTAAGTCCCAAAATATATTTCGTTATGCAACATAGGTATATGAAATATATAAAGAAGTTTAAGGAATTGGAAAATTATAAATTAAACGTGTATTTAAAAAATCTAAAGGTCTGAAAAGGAGTATTTGAAAATTAATTATGATAGTTTAATCTTGTAGTTTTCAAGCTTGGGGCCAATTTTGTTATTTATTTTAGAACAAAATTTATATAAAGTGAATTTCTAAATATATATTTAAAAATTAGTTACTTTATAATCCTTCATTGTCTGTAAATTCTTTTATATTTGGCTCAATAACGGAAATTAATGCTATTTTTACTTATAATGTCTCAACCATGTGTCTAAAATATAAAAAATAAGTGTTATCATAATTGGAATTAGACAAATTCTATCATAGATATTTCATACATTTAAAATAAATGTATGGTTTTAAGCAAATATTTAGTGTAATTGAAGCTTAACAAGCATTCATTTTAACTATAGTTACTAGAAATTAATTCTGCTGCCACAAATGATCCACACCATGGGATTACTGGCGGATGCTCTAAAGCAGTGCTTCTCAAACTTTCAATACTGGCGCCCCCCTTTTCAATCACAATTTTTATCGCGCCCCCCTTATACATAATAATTTACTGAAAGCAATAATAATGCACTTTTACGATAAAGCAACAATATTTATTATAAACCGTACAAATTCATGACATAAATATTAAATTTTGTATATGTTACTTTTAAGTAAAAAAAAGTTAAGTAATAGGATAATTACTAAATTATTTTTCCTTTCTCTGATTTTTAAATTGGAACATATTACAAAATGCGGTGGTTGCTTGGAAGACAAAATATAGATATCAGCTAAATATAGAAAATGAACTCAGAGGGTCAATTTCTTATCTTAAAACTCCTTTCAAAAACTTTGCTCTGTAAGACAAGCCCATGGAAGTAGCTAATTATTATTAAACTTGTTCTTAATTTAGTATTAATTAATTAGTCATAAAATACTCTGTGCACCACTCATACATTAAAAGCAGTGTTTCTCAAACTTTCAATACTGGCGACCCAATTTTCAATTATAATTTTTGTCTCGCCCCCTGTACAACAATAATGTATTTACTGCAATAAAAATGCACTTTGAGAGAGACGCTAAAGTTACAATACGATCTTAATTATAAACCGTACAAATTAATACGATAAGTATATTAAATTTTGTGTATATGTAACTTTTAAGTAATATATATTTTAAGAAAATTACTTAAAATATATATTACCTAGAATTATGTTATTTTCTTTTTCTCTAATTTTTAAATTGGAACAGATCGCAAAATGATGTATTTAATTAAAGATTTATTTCCTTCAGCATATTCATTTCTCAAAGTACAAATGTCATTAGAAAAATAGTCTAGTCAATGTCGCTCTCTATCATATCCATCACATCTGGCATTATAGGGTACGTTTGCGTGAGTCTGAGCAACCTATCGGACGTCTGCGCAAAATATGTAAAAATGCTTTTCCTCGTACAATTCCAGTCAGTTTTGGTCGACTCGATACTCCTATAGCTACCGAATCTAGCTTGAATGTACATTTTTTAAATTTCCACGTTAATTGTAATACACGGTAATTAAGTATTTACGGCAGTAGATTAAAACAATATCATACATACATTTTTAAGTCGTAAGCAAACATTCGACCATAATAAAGAATCAACAAGTACACAGACGAACGAGCATGGTTCCGAAAATTAAATCAAGGCGATCTTCTCAAAAATACTTAAATTTTGGATTTACCACTACTGAAGTAAATGATGGAAAAAAAGCCCCAGCTCGATATGTGTTAAAACTTACAAATCTGTAGAACAACATGTGAAAGTTGTTTTTAAAACATGTAAAATCATTTAGCTATGTTGGCAAAGAATTTTAAAAAGTATTTTCTGGATGAGGACAGCTAGGTAGCAAGTTACGAGTGGATTAGGGATCTATTTCAAGATACTTCAGAAGGGCTCTCAACTTCCGAAGAAGAAATCTTCATAAATTTCACATCCAGTGAAAAATTAAAAGGCAATTTTGTAATAAATCGCTCTTTGAATTTGGGGTAGAGGTGGATGAGGAATTATCTGTACTGAAAACAAAAGCACTTCGTATACTATTACCATTTTCAACATCCTACCTTTCTCAAACCGGATTTTCTGCAGTGGATGCCTTGAAGACAAAATATAGATCTCAGCTAAATATAGAAAAATAACGCTTTAAGTGTCAATTTCTGATATTAAACCTTCCTTTGAAAAACTTTCCTCTACAGGACAAGCCTGTGAAAGTCCCTAATAATTATTAAACTTGTTCTTAATTTAGTAATAAGATTGATTGATTGAATATTAACGTCGCACTGTTCAGCTGCACGAGGGTTTTTGACGACGGACCACGTAATTTTGAACCATGGTCAAGTGACGTGGATGACACCTGAGCTGGCACCCCTCTCTCCTAACTACCACACCACACCAACGGGAAAACGTTTCAACTCTCTACAGATTTAACGTGCATCGCTGCCCTACACGGCGGGTCTTTAGTGGTACTAGGCTCGAACTCGTAACAAGGCAAGCCACGATCCGATACCTATACCACTCGGCTACCGCGGCCAAATTCAGTAATAAGAAATTATTTATAAAATACCTTCTTCAGTACTGATACATCAAACGTATACTGGCTGAAACACCGACTCTTCGCACGAGTTCATTTTTAAAAAAATAAAACATTATTCTTGATATAATAGCTGAACTGTAAGGAGAGTAAAACTGTGTGCACGACATTGTATACAAAAATGTAAAATGATTTTTTTAGATAAATGCTATAATTGTAAATAACTGTTTAAAAGAACTGTAATTTTAAACCTCACACAATTAGCATTTAGAATTAATGTTAAATTATGAAAAAGAATATAAAATTCCGATGAAGAATAATTGTGTTACTTTTTAACATATTTAAAGCGAGAAGACTTCAAAATGTTTTAACCCGGGAGCAGGCGCGTACTCGATACTAACATTAATGGTAGTGCGGGGGGACTCAGTCACCCCAATCATTTGTTTAGAATTATTTTTACTGTACACGATACAAATAGGAATTCTAGTGAATATTTTAGTTTATAGAAAGTATACTTACCTTCTTTCAAGGACTATCCAATTATTTGATGATTTGAGAAAAAAATCCAATAAAACTGAACTAAAATGATTCAAAAGTACAAGTCCGTAATAAAGGACGCAAATCAGACACTTTTCAATTATCCTACAGAAATGTTAAACCAATCAATTCTTTTCCAAATATCGCAAAACTCAATTATTTACAATTTCCCTAAGCGAAAAGCAAACACATAAAAGATGGGAGGGAACTAATATTGATAATAACCATACCGTATGAATGAAGGTCAATCAAATGATTAGCAAACGTACTATGCAGCCTGGCTGAAACGTGAATCATGACTTCCTTTTCTTTTTCTACAAATAATGTACAGTATTTAAATAATAATTACAGTGGTGAATTTTTTTATCTTCTTAGAATTTTCTCAGGGTCTGGGTTTCGTTTTTCTTTTAACGAGTAATATTTTATGTTAAAACGTAATAAAAAAATATCTCATTGAGAAAATACAGCAAATAAAACAAAATGTTTTTTTTTTTCTTTAATTTGGTTTTGGGATCAAAGATAGCTATTTGATGACGGAAAAAGCCAGATAATAAACATAAATTATGTCAGTGTTGTGTGTATTTTTTTTTTTTATTATGGAAGAAAGCATTTTTTGTTTTAGTTCTCTTTCCAGTTATTTTTTTTAAAAAAAATCTTTAAATTTTCGATACGCTCGCGCCCCCCTTGTAGGGTCATCGCGCCCCCCCAGGGGGGCGCGCCCCACACTTTGAGAAACACTGCTCTAAAGGCAAAAAAAAAAAAAGTAATACCGAGTTGCATCAAAAATATATTTTTAAAGTAATTAAATAAATATTTCATAACGATACTTTTCATTTATAACTTTTCTATGAAAAACATTTTTTAGATTGGATTTTTTTTTTATCTTTGACATTTTAAAATTCCATCTAAAAATACATTGGAAACAAATTAACTATTAAATCCTTAGAGTATTTATGAAGTACATAATATTTATTCCATTACATAGGAACTAAATATTGCAATTCTTATAAATATAAGGGTTTATGTTTATTTGTTGTTCAGTGTTAAAAGCGATTCATACGCACACACATACATATATGCATCAATGGCGCGCACAATGGTGCCTGGGGGTTCGGAATCCCCCCCCAAAGCCCTTGATTTTTTTTCCGATTGATTATAATTCTAAGTACATAGTACGTAAAATTTAATTAAGTATTTGTTATTAATGATTAATTTTATTAATTAATGCTTATTATTTATACAATAATTAGTTTTTTACTGTGTTTTGTTCCCGAAAATCGACAAAATCAAAAGGAGTATGATACAAGAATGTTGAACTTTCAACCCCGGACCCCCCTCCTTGAAAAATTCCCGTGTGCGTCACTGATATGCATATATATATATATATATATATATATATATATATATATATATATATATATATATATGCGTGTGTATATATCTCTAACGAAGTCCCGAAACAAAGTATGTTATATAGAAAATTCGTTATATATGTAGATGTTCATCTTTTAATATACAGTATAAAGGACACAAAACAAATTTTAAATTCTCAATATTGAAGTTCGACTGTATATAATTATCGATTATTTTCTAAACCGCTATAATTTTAACGTAATGTTAAACAATGTGTTAGAGTAAATCAAGACGGCAGAGGTCAAAATAGAATGTGAACACAGTAATATAATACCACTCTCTTAAACTTATGATTTATATTGTAGGAACAAACATGATTTCAAGGCGCTAAACGTTATTCTATTATACGCTAGGGGTGAAATATGAGGGGAAAACATTTTAATTTTTTTTTGTGAAAACCTAAAATATTATCTATGTAGTAGAAAAAGCAGTTATCTACTCATATAATATAATATATATATATATATATATATATATATATATAAAGATAATTAAATTAGATTTAAAATTAAATTCCCTATATAGCACTTAACTTTTAGTTTTCATTACATCTCTCTGTCTTCAAGTATTAAATTAATCACCCAATTATTTCTCCAATTCCATCTTCGATACTGTTGTCTATGGGCAAGTTGATTGGTATGGTGAGGTACTCTTGTCACTGAATATTTTGGGTACATAATTTCGTCCCGATTTGATTTTGATTTTTCTTGTACATCCAAAATGTTCATTTTTTCTTTCAGTTCCTTTATAAGGCTGCAGCTTTGTAATTACATCTCCATGGCTCTATTTTCCTTTAACCACTTTATGATGTAGAATTTTTCAGCTTATTCTTCCATTTTTATTCGGGATGCGATTTCTTTCATTCTGTAGAAGTATTCTATGTGGGTCTCTTTTGCTGTTTTTTCTGTTTTAGATAATTGAAGATGTATCTCCGCAGGATTTACTTGAGTTCCGAATTCACGTATTAAATTATTTTTCAGTTCGTAAAAACTTTTAGAGATCGATTGTGATTTGATATAAGTATTGAAAGCTCGATCTAATAACTTGATTATAAAGAGGATTTTTTGTTTTTCTGTTATATCGAAAGAATCGCACGTATTTTCAAAAGTTGTGAGGAATGATTGGATGGGCATTTCAAGGTTATATTTTTGGAAAATGTCTGTACATCTTCAAAACGGATATCATTTTTTATAATTGCTATAGGTTGTTTTATTTTTTCTTCATCTGCATCTATTCTGCTCACATCTTCTGTATCCTTTTATTGTTTAATTTAGTTTTCGTTCTTTGCTTCCATTTTATAAAATTTTACTTTCCGAAGTTTCGTTAGGGGAAGAAGATAATTCTAGTTCTTTGGCGCTAAGAGTGGCGTTCTTTCCGCGTTTTTTCTTTTTCCTTATCATAGAGCATTCCTTTTAATTCCGGAAACCCAACGTATTCAGTAGAGATGTACAGCGCAGTCGAAATTCCATAATATTTTCCATAGCACATCTTACGGTAGTTAGAAGTAGTAGTTTTTATTTTAAGATGATTTTACTATTAAGGATTTTTTTTTAAGTTAAAAATTCGAAATCCATTAGCAGATGGAATATTGAAGCTTTAATTCTGACATGTTTCAAACCAGAATCAGACTTAAACTTTATTCAATCAATTCTCGACATCATATACCGCTAAGAAGCAGATAGTAAAAATAACGCCACAGGGAAATCGTATTTTACCACTTACGCCGGCTGTGTGAAGTATCTCGTATTTTATGATATGAATTTGAAAGTTACTGCTGACATATAGAGCTATTAAAGATAATGATCTGGGATCAGAAATGTTTAGTGGTTAGGCCATATGTTTCGGAGAAATAATTGGGTGTTGATTAATTTAATACTTGGAGATGTAATGAAAAATTAAAGTTAAGTGCTGTATAGGGAATTTATTTTAAATCTAATTTAATTATCCTTACATATATATATACATACATACTCAGGAACATTGAAAATAGCAACCCAAGAAGAAACCATCCGATTGAAATGAAATTTAATACACATAATGACAAAGATGAGAGATTCCCTTGATCTCAAAAACAAGACAATTAAACGAATATATGATGTGCAACGACACAAATACTGGGAAACTTCAATAGCGCGTTGGACCACCTCCAGCTGCAATACATGCCGCCACACGGTCCGGCATTGAGTTGATTAGACACCTTATGTTGTCCTGAGGCAGATGGGCCCACAAATCTTGAACAGCCAACTCTAAATCATGTACAGAGTGACACGATAGCATCTGTCGTTTTAGCTGATCCCACACGTGCTCTAACGGGGACAAATCGGAGGAGCGGGCCGGTCATGGAAGAGTCTGAAAATGACATAGGAAGTCTTGAGTAACTCTTGCTGTATGCGGACGAGCATTAACTTGCTGAAAAATTGCCCCTGGGAGACAATTTAGAAACGGTCCTACATGGGGTCGAAGAATATCATCAACGTAACGTTGATCCGTTAAGGTTCCACACATCACAATTAAAGGGGACCGGCTATCATAGGCTATGGCCCCAGACCATTTCACCAGCTGTGCTGGCAGTGTGACGTAAAACAGTGTGAGTGTGGGGGGGAATTGTACCGCTCACCAGGGCACCTCCACACCCGTACACGGTTATCATCTGTCCCCAAAACAAACCGGGATTCATCACTAATCACAACATTTTGCCAATCTCTGACATTTCATATAGATTTGTCATGGCACCACTGTAGACACAGTTGCTGATGTTCCGGTGTTAAAGGGAGTGCACGAAAAGGGCGCTTGGATTTAAGATTTGCTTCCGCAATGTGCCTGGAAATTGTTTGTGGAACAATTGCTACGCCTACGTCTGCTCGTATCGTTGAATGAGTCACTGTGGTGTCCACAAGTGCTTGCCGCACGATCATTCGATCTTCTCTCCTCGTGGTCTTCCTGGTCACTCCAGACCCGGTTTTCCGCGCCTGGGTACCTTCTCGTGTCCACTGCTCTCAACAATTTCTAACGGCACACTCCGAACGATCAACCTGGCTAGCAACACGGCGCGTCGACCAGCCTGCAGTTTTCCTCCCGATGATCAGGCCTCTCTCTAACTCGCTTAATGGTGTGAAATGTCTTCTAGCACGTTTACCAGGCATGTTTTGCTTACCAAAGTCTTCCTACAATCTTCGGGTAAGCGCCATGTTTATGAATCTTCGAATTTGAGCTAGCATATATAGCACCCTCTTCCTGGTTGTAGCGCCACCTCGGCGTGTATGAGCATGCGTATTGGCACAAAACTTGGATCATTTGCATATCGCATTACGCTGTACTTATTTGCAAAGTTTCGCGATTGTACTTAGCTTCCATCATGGGTCGCTATTTTCAATGTTCCTTAGTGTATATTTATATATGTATACATGAATGAAAAACATAGGAAAGGAAGGAAAGAAAAACAATTCACAACAAAGATTCAAAAAGAAACACAGGGAGTCGAACTTCGAACCGAATAAGTGGGTTTAAACTAGTTTGATGGTACCAAGCTTTTCCCTATGTGAATTGGTAATTTTTTTATTTCTGATGGGGCTGCGGATTTGTGTTTCACCATTGAAGACCTAGTGCATTCCCCGGAAGTTGGTATATTTTTTAGTGTGGCACCATATAGGTGGATATCAATAGCCGCAAGTAATTTTGACACCTCGTTTTCTACCTAGATGGAGGCACCTGAACTCTGAAAGGAGCGACATTTTCTACGGAATTTAATTTTGCCAAGCCAAACAGTTAATCGAGAGATTTCTTTCATGCCGCACAATCACATGACATAGACGCTGTTGATTTTCTTCATCAGGGAAATCCACCGACTTGGGCCAGGGTCAAACCCGTAACCTGCCCGCAACCAATTGTAAAAGAGTATGTATTGAGTAAAAACTCCCCAAAATGGATTAGAAGCCAACCAACTTCAATTCTGCAACCAATCATAAAATCTTCAATAAATTTAAAAATTTTAATCACATCATTTTCCAAGTAAGCAAGGAACTTTGAAATGCATGTGTAAGTCTCTTGTTCATCAAGGTAAACATCCAAATTAAATATTAACACATCCCTATACCAGCATGTTGAATGAGATGCTAATAAAACTTGGTATTTCATAATTAAGTTGCTTATCAAAATGTAGAAATTTTTCAATGTATAAGAGGTTTTTAGAATTTGAGTGAAAAATGTGAAATGGGAGGGATGTGTTTTTATATAACCTTCACTGTAAGGGCACAGAATCTGCTGACTCTTTGAGATCTTAATGTTGTGTGGTGGCTTTTGTGAATCAGGAGTTACAAGACGATTAATGCA
Organism: Trichonephila clavipes; assembly: GCA_019973935.1. NCBI lineage: Eukaryota > Metazoa > Arthropoda > Arachnida > Araneae > Nephilidae > Trichonephila > Trichonephila clavipes. Next base: position 279,498 of record BMAU01019670.1, read on the forward strand.
TTTATGATGAGTGTTTATCTTATAAATTTATGAGTTAATTATGATCCAAGTAATGATGGAAGAACTTCTAAAAAATATTATTTTATTTATCCGTTTTGTACGTAGTTAAGTTATTATTTCGAAGAAAAAAATTCAAAATAATATGCATATTCATGTAATAATACGTATCGTCGGTCTAATTATCAGACTGCGTAACTCCATCCGGGATGCTAATTTGATACACTAGGGCTAGGCGTCAAGTTATTGTTTATGTTCGCCAAGATAGGCGATAATATTACAATATGGTTTACTTTGATATTTTTATCGTGCGATAATGTGGTTGCCATCGGAATAACGTACATTTGTGTGAGTTTTTTGTTTTGATTTTTTTTCCGCGGGGTCTCTGCTCAGCAAAAGTAACACATTGTTACAAATTTTGTGTAATGGACGTTTAATAATAATTAAATAATTTATATCTGGAAGTGTAATACATTAATATTACTTTCTGTTGTATTTATTTTATGTTAAAATCTTGCCACCACCTATCCCTTCCAAATCTAGTTTTATTATGGAATAAAAAAAGTAGTGATTACACTAATCGAGGAATAATTTAAAAGCGGAGCGCACACTGAGGCATGGCGTAGACAAAACAAAAGAATTAAGGAATCTCGCCAAAAAGCGCTTGGCGCGTTGCACTCCTATATTAAATCAGTTACACAGATGGAGTTACGCAGTCTGATAACTAAGCCGACGATATGTAAATAATATGTTTGCATTTTGTATGCAAATTACTGTTTGATACAGGAATTTAAAAGATTCTTTTTTGTAATAAATTTTACTAACTATTTTATTGTTAATTAGATACAAGTCCAAATCCAAGAATTCAATCCTATTATAGCTAAGGTTAATTTTAAGAGAATTTACTATTCCTACTATTTATACCAAAAACTACTAAACCATCAATATAACGGTACAGAAAGTAGGATTCATTATCATATGATTCATTTACAAAAGTAAAAATAGAGGTTGTCCAAACAATTACTAGCAGGACCACCTTGAGGTAGAACCTTAATTTGTTTATGGAGATCATAATCAAAAGTAACGAAATTCTCTTACGATACAATATTAAGAACATTAAATTTCTCTTCTTTTATTGAATTATAAAATTCTTACTTATCATATATTAGCTGAAGAACTCTAATACTATTCTCAATATCAATTGAGCAAAATGGTCTTTAAAGTCAAAGCCATGCATAGAAAAAACTAAATTGTTTTTCTTTACCCAGGCAATCTCTAAGCTATTTTAACACACTTTTTTTTAGCTTCACCTGTATCTAACAGAATCTTTGAATTCAATTTTTACCCACTTTACAAAGTCAAATTAATTCGAAATTTTGCACACTTGTCAAGGACTGATGACAATGCACCTTGATGATATTGTTCCATTTTCCTGATCAGGATAATCCAGATTAACAATTATCCATTTCCAGATTAGGTGACTAAAAGCTTAAGTTACAATCCTAAAGCGAAAACGCTCATAGTTAATACAAAAACAAAAACAATGTGTTTTTTACATAAAAAAAGGGAAAGATTGAAGCATCATTCATGGTTTCATTTTACCAAAACGGATTAGAATTGGTTCAGAGGTCACCGGATTAAGAAAAAAAATAATTTCTCTCAAACTCTTCGATTCAAAACGTGATGCTGATGCAAATTCTAATGCTGATGCAAGTTTCAGAGAGAATATTGAGCTCATTTTAGTGAAAAATATAACTTAATTTACACCTTCTTCCGTGTTAAATATTTCAAACTTAGCTCTTTCATATTTCCTTCAGTTGGTTGAGCCTACATTTTGCAAACCAGGGCGTATCAACGCAATGATAGGATGCCAATGGATATTCCTGATTCAAAAAAAATGGCGTATTTAAGATTAATTCATTAATTAATAAATGATAGTTTAAAAAATAAAAAACACGTCTTTATAGTTTTTTAATCGAACTATAAAGTAAAAAATAATTCTTAATATAAGAATAAAATGACTAACGAGAAAATTAATGTCATTGTGGTAAGAGCGTGAGGAGCTTTGTACGACATTTTTACATTAAATCTGCATTTTGGAATAGAACTAGTAAGAAATTATAGCAATTGGTATCGAACACCTCACGCTTTTGCTACAATGCCATTAGCTTTCTCATTAATCATTTTTTTATTCTTATATTAAGAATTATTTTTTACTTTTTAGTTCAATTAAAAAAAACCATAAAAGCATGTATTTTAGTTTTTTTAAACTATAATTTATTTAATTATAGCTATATGTTGAATGTTATCGATGGTATTTTGAAGAATATATTGCAAATATATATATATATATATATATATATATATATATATATATATATATATATATATATATATATATGTATATGTATATATATATATGTATATGTATATATATATATACATATGTATATGTATATATATATATATATATATATATATGTATATATATATATATATATATATGAAAATTAACAAAAATCAGTTTTTAGGTTGTAAGTCTATCAGTATAACATTTATTAAAACGTATAAAGTATTTAAAATCGAAAATTTCTAAAATGTTTTAGTTTTTGAAATAAGCAATATTAATTATACTAATCTGTAAAGCAAAATGTTATCAGTTTGCAAAATAAAATTAATAAACTTAAGAACAATTTATTAGTCTAAATAAAATGTACGAATTTAGAGTCAATTCTATTCAAATAAAATACCTAGTTAACATCTGGAAATATTTGCAAAACGAAGAAAATCCGGACTAATTCAAACGATAAACTAAACTAATAAACAACAATATTTCTCGTCAGTAACCAAACCCCAAATCCATCTTTAAACAAACTCAAAGAAAGCGATTTCTCATTACTCAAAAGCAATAAAATATTCAATCTTCCAACTAATTCATTAATAAACAATATAAACAACATAAATCCAATCTCATAACGTCAGTTAAGCAAACTCTTCCCCTTACCATTTTCTGTATCAAAATAATCATAAAATCCCCGATCGAAGCGCTCCATTGCTGTACTAAACTGTGTTCCTGAATATCAATTTCAGCCTCTTAAATCGATGATTATTAAGCTTACGAATGGGGTCAATATGATGATCTTCGTTATTATCGAAAACATTCCAGCTTTATGAAAACTAGAGTATTTGAATGGATTTGAAAATAACGCCTTTTCCATGTTAGTTTCCCAGAGTTCCTCAAATCATTAACGTATGTCGAGGAATATCAAATATAAAATTTGTAAGCTTAATGCGGTTTTCCCCTTTTTCTTTTCTTTACTTTCGTTTGATAAATTAGTTTTCTTCGTAATTACTTTCAGAACTTCCTCTTCTCATTTTTTAAGCGCGATATTTTATATCAGAATATGTAAGAGTATTAGATAAAGTAAAATGAGAAGAAAGAAAAAAAAAGTTCTTTGGTGATTCATACAATAAGTGAAAATACTGTATTAAAAATACTGGCGGAGAGACTCAAAAGTGAAAAATAATTTAAGAATTGCACTAGGGAGGTCCTAGTATGTATTAAGGGAATGTTGGATGTGTAATGACTGAATTGAAATAGTGGAAATGTTGTTATTATTTTTATGCGTCACGCAATTTTGGAATCATATTAAAAATATTTTTATGTTTATTTGGAAAATATTTAAATGTGTATTTCGTTTTCTAAGAAAGGAACATTGGGGAATGATATTATTAATCTTCTTCAATTTGTTTTTGCTAAAAATAAATAAATTTAAGTCCCTCTCTCCCATGTTTTATAAAAAGTTTATATTAAACTATTATATTTGATTAATCATAAGCAGATGAAAGTGTTTTTATCTAAAAATGAAAAGGAAGGGAACAGCATTATATGAAATTTTTAAAATGGAAAGAAAAACCAGTTTTTTACACAGATTTTTCATTAAGTTTGTGTAGTCAGTTTCACGAAATAATTACTATTATATGTAAAAAGTGTATTACCCGGAAGAAAATTCCCATTTCAATGTAAGAATACTAATAAAAGACTACTGAAAAACAGATTAATTTTTATTTCATTAGTGAGATACATTGTTCAAATATATATATATTGATGCGACGCTGATGATAGCTTATTTAATTTATCTGTCCTAAACCCAGATTCTTAATTTAACTTCGCATCATGACTTAAGTTAAAATTAGTTAAGTTCTATTGATAAATTAACATTACACTAAATTAACAGTCCGATCGTATAGTAGTAACAATTATATTTATTGATTAACATATTGGTAAAAGAAACGTTAAATATTACAAGGGTGGTACTTATCTGTTGAGAATAAGAGGAGTGACTGAGAGGTGACCTCGGGTAGCGAGTGCGCTTCCCTACTGGAGATTTTTTCTGGCAGACGTAAGAGAGAAGAAAGCCCCGAGAATTGTCGCGGACCAGCTTTTAAAGCCGACCAGATCACTTCGAAAAGAATCCGCTACGGATTCATTACCGTCCAATCTATCACCCTGATTGGAGCGCAAGAACATAACCTTGCCGGCCATAAGGTCCGTTGAACCTAGACGCACCCACATTCCTGTGTAATCCCTATTTCCTGTAAACAGGGCAAATGCAAAAATTAAAACTGTATCTCAGGGGCCGGCGGCCTCCCATCACTCCTCCCCTCTTTCAGATTAACAAAACTAGAAACAAGAACACACAAAAAAAATCATTCATGAAAATGCAAATATTATATAAATGCCACAGCGACCATAGTTCAAACAGTCCCGTCGTCCCTCGTCAAACTCCTGGTCAAGAACGAATGTCCACTTCTTGAAGAATGATAACTGAAACATCAATCTTAATGAAGACTCCTGAGGCTGGGTGAAGCATAACGTAACATGTAATTGCAATCATGACAACAGTTCAACGGTCCCGTCGTCCGTCATCAAACTCCTGGGCAAGAACGACTGTCCACTGAAGCATAACGTCACAGTCCTCAGCATTATAGAGACGTAGTTGTTCTATGCAGTAAATCTCTCGTGAAATGAAGAAACGGTGGGTCTGAGATCCACGGGGCTCCTCCAGTGGTGCAAAGGCCAGGTGAAACATTGAGTCACAGTCTCAACATTTTGTAGGATACTATCTCGTGGAGCAATCAAGACCCAAAGCACAGTAAGTCCCGATGGCATAATGTCCTGAAACAGAAAAAAACACGAACACTCTCGTAGGAGAGCCAGCATCAGTAGAGTTTGTAAAATAGGGAGAACAAATTTTCCCACTGCCACAGGGCTTTCGGATACCCGAGGTCCCCATCTCGTCCTCAATCACTCAACATAAAAATTCAGAAGCATTGTCTAAAAAAAATTTTTTTTTTTTTTTTAAAAAACAAAAAAAAATTTGCACACAAAAAAAAACAACCAACAAGAAAATTGCATGTTAATCCTAATTCCTTAAACGTTGCGAAAAGGAGAGAGAAAATGAAAAAAATTCAACTACTAACAACTACAATTAAATTCAAGTTCCGAACAAATAATTATCGAATGAGATATGGGTCACCAAACAATTCACAAAAAGGACAACATATATAAAATAACAAATAGAAATAATCGAATAATCACAAAAAAACATGTGCCACTAAATAATAAAAAAAATAAGACAGTAACGCATAGTAAAATCAAAAATTGCATATATAACGGCTTCGATGCTCACAATAACCACACATATGCGCATCGAACAAA